>MU182904.1:17106-31477 GCA_016904865.1 Pissodes strobi | reverse complement strand
AGATATAGACATTCTTTAATTTTTTCTGACTTTTCTGATGGGGTGGCAATCAACTATATTACCACTGAAAGATTCCCTATAGTATACCTAATCACACTACTAAATTTCATCAACGCACATCAAGTTGGCTAGTGTCCACCCCACTCTGAATAAAATACGTCTTGGGAATTATACGAGATATAGACATTCTTTAATTTTTTCTGACTTTCCTGATGGGGTGGCAATTAACTATATTACCACTGAAGGATTCCCTATAGTATACCTATTAACCCTGAAAAAATTTCATCAACGCACATCAGGTTGGCTAGTGTCCACACCACTCTAAAATAAAATACGTTTTGGACATTATGCTAGATATATACATTCTTTAATTTTAACTGACTTTTCTGATGGGGTGGCAATCAACTATATTATCACTGAAGGATTCCCTATAGTATACCCAATCACCCTGAAAAAATTTCATCAACGCACATCAAGTTGGCTAGGGTCCACACCACTCTGAAATAAAATACGTCTTGGAAATTATACGAGAATTGACATTCTTTAATTTTTTCTGACTTTTCTGATGGGGTGGCAATCAACTATATTACCACTGAAGGATTCCCTATAGTATACTTAATCACCCTGCAAAATTTCATCAACGCACATCAAGTTGGCTAGTGTCCACACCACTCTGAAATAAAATACGTCTTGGGAATTATACGAGAATAGACATTCTTTAATTTTTTCTCACTTTTCTGATGGGGTGGCAATCAACTATATTACCACTGAAGGATTCCCTATAGTATACCTAATCACCCCACTAAATTTCATCAGTATACTTCATCTTGGCTAGTACCCAGACCTCTTTCAATTTTGATGAGTTTCATGACAAATTACAACATATTCACATTTTCCATTAATTTCGATCACCTATGGCGGTATGGATCTCCATTTTCCATCGCTGGCACTTACAAAAACATTTCTCTGATCCTAGGAAATATCACACTCGGAAATCTATTAAAATCATATTCATTTTCGGTACATAATACAAATTTCCGGCCTTGAATTAACTAGTAGGTTTTGCGTTTTCACGTCATTTTATGGCTGGACTTTTATGGATAACTTCACTTTAACAAAATTATACAAGAACCTCGTAAATGTGCAGCAAACCGCATAAATATCACGCAAATTTACTATAGCACCAGCTCAGTGGCTAATAGGTAATATCAAATTATTGATAAGACTCGGAAGAAAAACCCTTTTAAATCAAACATAGACAAATTAGAAATTAAAATGAATAAGAAAAGAGAAAAGAAAAATGATATTTGCTAAAAATTTTTGAATCGATCTTAAATAATTCTGGCATACCTTGTAATGTAAAGTGTTGCTTTGGTCTTCAGCTACTTAATTTAAATACCGATGGTTTTACGTCTGAGTCATTTAATAGGTATTTAACCGAGATTGTTCCTGACCCTGGAGGTAGCAATAATGATGCCTTGATTTCTCCAATAATGATATAATGTAATTCAGTTGAAATAATTTAATTTTTACAAGATCTCTATTAATTAATCAAACAAGGACAAAACACGGTAATAGGGACAACAAAAGCTGCTAATTTAATCAAACTCGTTTAATGGCAAGTTGTACTTGTATGTCCTTTTTGTCTGGTCACACGGAATTGAAATTCCCAGCAGTGGTTGGTGGCTACTTCGCAACATACACGGCTACTTGTCTGGTCCCGGTTAAGGCTTTTACTGCCTCCTGTGAAGCTGCACGCCACACCAAGCGGTCAGCATCACTTCGACAAAAAGGCACGAGCACGAATGAAACTTGAAAAACTCTCTAGGTCAGGGAAAACAGGGCAGAGGATGGAGGTTCAGCCTGATGAAGGACCATAGTTAAATTATAAATAATTTTAACTAATATAGAAACCCACTTCACATAAAGTGCATTTACAGGACGGTATTGCCGATAGTACGAGAAAGTATGAATGGCGGTCTGCTTACCAATTTACCTTACGATAAGTTAAGACGAAAAATGGTCAAAAATTACAACAATAATATCGCTACTTTAGAACTTGTCTTTTTCTCTGCTTACGCGCTCATCGCGCGGAAGGGAAAGTCTTCCTCATTTGCCAAAGATATCTTAGACATACGTCAAGAGAACGTTCGAAAAGTAGGTACGGCTACAAGCACTTCGGAACTGTATTCGTCGATATCGGCAGGATGCTTTCCAATATTCCAAAGTATGAAATAGCGAATGTTTTAAATGTTAAGCTATAAATTCTAAGTTCAGAATATGTATGTTAGGTACTAATGTAAGGTAAAGATATTATCAAAAACATAAATGTAGTTTGGTATCATTTACAACGCTACATTAAAATTAATACATCATTTGTCTTATTTTTATACCTAATTTTAGTTGGTCGTTTTGCAATCACGCAAACCAATGCCAGACGTAATCTCTTCGAACAAAATATGCTACTGGAAAAATATCTGTCAAAAGCATTTGATTCTTGTTTCCTACCTCTATGTAAATCAAAATTCTCTTCTTAATAAAGTTAAAAAAATGCAAAAATTTCGCAAGATTTTCCAAATTTGGGTGATTTTCTTTTCAAATTAATAACTGGCTTTATAACGAGAAATAAATACTTGGCAATACTAGGTATTGGATTTTTAAACTATTTAAAACTTGCCATTAGGGAAAAATATCATATCAAAGTTTGTTCAAAATTGCAGACGTTGAACACTTTTTAATACTTATTTTTATTCAATAATTGGGCGATTTGCTCCAAGTTACTTCACTTCAAAGGTTCGATATTGTCTTAGTTAATTTACATATGTTTGGTTAATTACCATGCTTTAACAAGGGTCAAATGTAACTAAATAAACACAAATACCAGCTATAACAAGTCGAATCCGCTAATTCTCGTTAACTTTACTTTGTTAGTTGGTTAAACATAATCTACTTAACCCCTTAAAAATGCTATGAAATGTGAAATTCTCTCACGTTCAACACTTTTAAAATTAAAACATAGAATAAGCAGATAGGCACCAAAGTTAAAAGTGCAGAGCCTCTGCACGAAAGTGTCAGTGGAAAAAAGAAACATGGTTAGCTTAGAAATGACCCTGATTGGGTGGAGAATGGGCCAAGAAACACTTGTCACGTGCACGTTTAAAGACGGGTCTGAGATGAAAAAGGGAAGGCACAGGGATGCTAATGTGTATGAACGATGATAACACAGATATTATGGGAGTTTTGGATATGGCTGAGATATATTTTCGGGGAGTTTTTTTAGTAGATTTAGTTAGATGTATTAAGAAAGCGTGATGCTGTATCTTGGCTAAATTATTGTAATTCGATTCAGATCCAAAGTGGCAATATGAAGTGGGATTCATAAAAATGTTTCAAAACTGCGCCAACCAACTAACACCCATTCTTTTCAGAACCTTTCTCTGTCTTACCGAAAAGGGATTTACCTATCTTCTTGGAAAATTGCTCGAGTGCAGCCTGTTGCAAAGAAAGCAAGAAAACCACGCCCTCAAACTATCGCCCAATTGCCTTGCTTCCAATAATCTCTAAAGTTTCAAGTATCTCGAGACCAACAGAATAATTAGCTATAACTAATACGGCTTCCGCAAACAGAGATCGACAGGAGATATTAAGACCTATGTCACTCATATATGGAATAGGGCAATTGAAAACTACGGGGAATCTCGAGCGATTGCGTTGGATATTTCGAAGGCATTCGACAGAGATTGACATTATGGATTGCTAAAAAAAACTGCCGTGCTTTATACTGCCAGCGTCTCTCTGCAGCTTGCTAGTTTACTTAAGAATCTATCTCTGCACGTTGCAGTTAATGGACACATTTCAGACACACATAGCCTGCTGACCGAAACTATTAATCCAGTGTACAGTTTTGCAAATTGCAGTACCCTTTGTTACAGTTCAAAATGTGACCAGGCGCCAGTCAAGGGCGATATTATAATTAAATTATTCCCATCATTTAGCGTAAGCAGAAATTAACGGTAATCTTACTTTAGATCTCTATGACCAATTTCTGCAGTGTAAATTTATCGTAAGTAGATGCATACCTAATTTATAGTGAACAATTTATTTCATTACCATCAGATATTCTGATAAATCTGTTTCAAATGTGAATACTTAATTCTATGTTCAAATATCGCGCTATCATGGCATAAGGCTTGTCGATAGTTAATCTGATATATATAATACAAATATATAGATAGCATTACATTTAAGCAATAAGCGGATTGTGAAGCCAAAGAATGAGATAGATATACAATTTTGTTTGACACCATATCATAAGTCTATTTGCATGCAGGACAGGCCGCCGCTGCGCTTGCGTGCCGTTTTCATTTTCTATTGGTGCTGCTGCTGCCGGTCGGACAAACGACAAAACAAACCGAGGAGAAATAGAATAATAGAAATCAATATGGCGATTTTCTGATTTTTATCTAGCCAGTTTGTAGTGTGTATTGTGAACGATTTTTAAGTGATTGTTTTTGTGTTTACGATTTTGGACAATTTAAATATTTTTGTATTATTATTTGAAACAGACTTTAATATGGGTGTTAGAGATTTGTGGTGAAAGAGGACCCAGAATAACTTTCCATAGGTATGTATTTTGTTATCATGCTATATAAACATTATGATTGTTCATCTTTACATTCAACAAAATTATTTTCTTCATAGTTGAAATATCTCCGATATATAGATAGAAAACATAATTTCATTTCAATACTCTCAATCTGTAGATGGGTTGTAGGACTAAATTAATATGATTTTTTCTGAAAATTTGCTGCTGTAGCGAGCGCTATAGAGCGTTCCTTCAACTGCAGCCTACAATGTGTCTAATATTCACCCTCCTACCTATAAGTACTAAGCCACAAGTATACAGTTAATCAGGATTCAAGCACTTTTTGACAAATTAGGTCGAAAGTTGCCGAAGCGATGGGAATAACATACGTTTTCCCTACTTTTGACGTAGCAATACTTTGGTTATTTCAATTTGGCCACACATCATTTGCAACCTTCTTCATTGCAGATCAAAAATCATAGCTGGGTACTATTGGGCTTTATATAAGCTCTACTGCAATAGTTTATCCCAATATGGTCTATTTAACTAGATGTCGATAAAGAAGGCTTATGACAGTTCGGTATACCGACAGTTCTTTTGAATATACTTTTTTGGATACATAAAAATTATTCCCAAGATCCCAATGTTCGGAAAGCTTGGATTACTTTTTGCAAATTGAATGAAAATATAGATGATGTATCTACATTATTCATATGTTCTGCTCATTTTATTGCAAATGATTATTCAGAACCAGCAGCAAAAGAACTTGGAAGTGTCTTAAAATTGAGGCGTGGTGCTGTACCATCATTTTTAAAAGGTAATTTTTATTTATTCAATTTCACAGGTATCCCGAAGGCAACTTTTTTCTATTCGTTTACTCGGGACCTCATTGACCTACCATTCAACAAACAATAGGTTTGTTCTAGCAGCGATTTCAAACGGTTCCAAACCATCCGGAGTTTGCACATAGCGATATGAGCGACGCCTATATCGTTATGCGCAAACTCCGGATGGTTTGAAACCGTTTGAAATCGCTGCTAGAACAAACCTAATAGCGCACAAGACCTACAAATCAAGCAAGTGACTATCAAGCAAGCTTGTTGCTATCAGTTATTCTCTAACCTTTGTTCACAATGTAGTATCCTTTCCTGCCAATGCTATAACAATTACCTAATGTTGTATGTTTGGATACTGATAGTGTCGATATGGGTCCTGAGGTGGCATAACTTTTTGCGCATTACTTCAACTCTATATATTGCACTCTTCATCCTCAGTGCACTATGGTGTTTTTATCTAATAATATAAAAATAATAATAATAGATATTCTTTAATTCAAGATTATGTACATATAAAGTGAAATAGTGTCAAGAAACAAACCAAACATTCTACTACAAAAAGGTAATGATGCCTTACCTACTTCAACGACTATGGACAGCAGTATAATTAAAATTAAAAATGAAAATAATATAAACATCATCAATCATTCTGTTACAATTTGAATCATTTATTCCGAGCTGAAAAATTTAAGAATTTATAAGGGGCCTGGGCTATGATATCCACTCCATTTTGTCTAAAAACTGCTCAATCATCCTTGTACCTCATCTTCAATAGGGTCTCTTCCCTGATTTTTGGAAGTCTAGTTTGGGGCTCCTATACATAAGGCTGGTGACAGAACCAGCATAAGAAGTTATAGGCCCATCTGGATTATAAACATTATTCCTAAAGTTGTAACTAGGTTGCTCAGTTCAGTATTATTCCCTGAGATAAATGGCAAGCAGTGTGGCTCTTACCCATCTAAGCACTGAACCTAAATTTGCTTACTCTCATTACATACTTGTGGCCTTGGCAATGGGTGCTGAGGTACACTCTGTTTTTATGCAGACTTACAAGGCATTTGACAAGGTTTTTCCACTTGACATTATTTTGCAATATTGAAGCATTCAGAGTGTCGGGCCCTATGCTCAGTTGAATTAAAAGTTATCTCATTGGCCGAACTCAGGTGGTGTGAGGTATGCTTCAAGGGTCCCCCGAGCCTATCTGCAAGACACTTTGATCTCCATTCAACTACTACTAGTAGTACTACTATCACTACTTGTAATTTGGAATTTTAATTAATTTAGGTTAATTAGCATAAGAATAATGTTATTTCCCAAAACAACATGTGAAAATAAATAAAAAGTTTCTTGAGATTCATTGCATTTAAAATTCATCAGAGCAGACAAGATCCAAGTACTTACCTAAAAATAACTCAGAGATTATTATAATAATATATAATATTATAAGTGTTTACCAGATTATATTTCTAAAAACCCTTAAAATTGATGCACAAGCAGTTCTTGATTTCATAACAAAATTTTACTTAACAAAAAATATCTGAAATATTTTAACTATTGTAACTGGTTTTTTATGTTCTTTTTTTCTATTTTCAGCACAAACTGTTTTACAAAAGTCTTCAACTGAACGTCTAACATCTTCAAGCCCTGAAAGTGTTCTATTAACTGGGCCTTCAACATCACAAACATCAATGAGTTCTTCAGGAAATTTGGAACACACCCCAAGAAGATGAAATTCAGCGAGCCAAGATATGTTGGTGAAATAAGATCTCCACATCTGTCAACTCGAACTAATAATCCTTGATAAGTTTTCAGAGATTTTAATTTCTAGGTAGGTAGTTTCAAAAATTATTTTGCATATATACCTAATCACATTTGTTGATTTATATTTTAATTAAGCCTTTGTAGTTGTAATGAAAACTTTGAATAAAATATTTAAGAGTATGCTTCTTCTTTTCCTGTTGAGCTATTTTTCGCAACCTTATTGACACTTAAAAAATATTGTTCAACAAAATGGATTGTCAAGTTTTTTCAAACAATGAAAAGTGCTTAGACGTACATTCTACAACAAATAAACTACAGGTAGTTTTTCCTAAGGTTCCAAGCTTTTAAAATAATTACTTCTGAAAACTATATCCTCATTTCATTCGAATACTTAGTCCAATAAAGAGCGTGCTCAAGTATTTTTTGCATACCTATGATAATGAAGTAGGTAGTAACCAATATTTCAATAACTTATTTTATTTAAATCATGAAAAATTTTAATATTATTCTTTTCATCTTAAAAATAGATTTCCCGTGAAGTTATATCCCCTCAAAAATGTAAGAGACCGTTAAAATACGATGAATATAAATGGTTCTGGTAAACTTCACGACCCTCGGAATTTCGCAATTTTCTTTTTTTCACTAGAAAGGGGGTGTCCTATAAAGAAGTTTAAGAGAAAAAAAATTGCGGATCCCTCATATTTGAGCCAAAAAAGCCCCCAAAGTTCGAGTTTTGAGGTTAAATTGGGTTAGCACTTGGTTAGTTTCCTTTTCTTGAACCCCCGGAGCGAGCGGAGGGCCATGCGCGAAGTGAAATATGAGTAGAATGATAAAAAATTACTAAATGAAATATGCACAAATCACGTATATTATGGCAACCAGTTGCCAAAATTTCCTTTTATTTTGACGTTCAATTTCATTATTTTCACGTTCCACCGGGGAAAGGAGGAAGTTCGCCGTCCTACGGCAATTAACCTCAAAACTCGAACTTCGGGGGCTTTTTTTCGGCTCAAATGTGTGGGATCCGCAAATTTTTTCTCTTAAACTACTCTATAGGACACTTTTCTAGTGAAAAAGGAAAATTGCGAAATTCCGAGGGTCGTGAAGTTTACCAGACCCAATATAAATATTCCTAACAAACTATTCGTAGGATATCATCTACATATTGTAAAACATATTGTTAAAAAGTGTACTATATCATATCGGATTCTAACTACTAAAACAATAATAGCATTCATATTTTAATGATTCCCGCTTGTATTTCAAATATTTGCATTTTTATTCGTCTGGGATCACCAATAGAATACATCATGTTGACACATGCGCAAATAAGGCATGTCCTCCTTAAAGTCAAACTTATGCGAGAAAACACAGCCGTCGTCTATATCTATCCTTTAACATTGACTTCACCGCTGTGCTGATGCGAGCAATATATTTATTATTATATATAATTATGGTTTTTGACCTCTGCGACAGCGTCAAAATATGAACGCGTACCTACTTGGGTATTGTTTATTTTTGGGTCAGGTTATTTTAGAATTATTTAAAGATTGCTTTTGTCCTGTGATATTGATTGTATTTTGATTTCCGTCGAATATTGGTTTAGGGTAAATTAGTTTGTGGAAGTTTTCTACTGGAAACGGCTTTAAACGGTCAATAAATTCTAGCTGTGCCCTAGTGACGAGTCGACACTGGCTATCATCGTATGACCTACTATTGACGAAGGGAAGTTAGGTAGGTTTTTGTACCGCGATTTTTCTTCGAGTTGGGTGGGAAGTATCTATTTGTCGTATATTGTGTTGAGGCACGTAATTTTCAAGATTCGAACTTCACTACCTCTTTGCTTTGAGGGATTTGTTACGTGCGGAAGACCGTAGAACATCGATCTCCGTTTTGTATTCGGACAAGAACTAAGGATATTTCCTTTGAATTGTGTACATTGTTTAAATATTGTTATATTTTAAAATGGTGTTACCGTTGAAAATAAATACATAAATATATATTTTTTATTTTTAGATTAATGCATTTTTTATCAAAAATTATTCCTCTCTTCGAAAACAATTTTACTACTCTAGTACAATTATATTAGGTGATCTTGTTATAATAATTACTAAAATTCATTATTGTCACGCAATATATTTTTGCTGTAAAAATTAATATTTTTTATAATTTTTTTTATCCATAATCAATAACATAATAATATTATTTTCACATTAATTTTTTCATAAAATTGTTCTAATTTTTATAACATATATTATAATATTTACTATAATAGTCCATTTAAATAATTTATCTATTTCAATATTTTTATTTACAATCTTTTAAAATTTCTAAATATTTAATTCTCTATACAATATAAATTTTAGAATTGCCAGTGCATATATGTAATCTGTAACATAATTTTTGTTATGAATATTAAATATTAATATATTTTGACTATCGCATTTATCAGTTATTCCTATAATATTAATACATTTTAACATATTACTTGCTTTATTATTATTTTAAGCGTACTTATTTTTAATATAATATAAATGATATTAATTCTAAATTATTCCATAATTCATTAGTAAAATTGTTTTCATAATTATTTTCAGAAATATGTCACTAGTTTTAGTTAAATTTGAAAAATGATTTTATCTTCCAGTCTTTTTCAAGATGCGTAATCAATATTTGTTCCGACATATTTTATCTGTAGTGTATATTATATTTAATATAAAAACTAACAAGATATTTTTGAAGGAGTTTTAACTAATCTTTTAGTTTAAATAAAATTTATTTTAAATAATAAATAAATAAATGTATCATTGATAGTTTAAAGTTTCTTGTTAAATTTGGATAAATTTAACCAAAATTATCCATATAATGTATTAACAAATAAATTTCTTAAAGTAAAGCTCTAGTTACTCTTTATTGAAGAATATATTAATAATTTCCGTATTTTTCTTCATTAATACAAATAATTTAATTTTTTAATTTCACTAAAATATTTTTGTTAATTGATTAATCTCGAGCGATTGCGTTGGTTATTTCGAAGGCATCCGCAGAGTTTGGCATAACGGATTGCTCAACAAACTGCCGTCCTTTGGACTGCCAGTATCTCTCTGCAGCTGGCGTGCCAGTTTCCTTAAGAATCCATCTCTGCACGTTGCAGCTGATGGACACATCTCAGACACATTCACCATTAATGCGGAAGTGCCTCAGGGCGCAATACTTTGACCACCTCTGTTCCTCATCTATATTAATAACCTGCCAACCGAAACCAATAATCCTGTTTACAGTTTTGCAGATGATAGTACCCTTGTCTACCAATTTAGATAAGAAAAATCTTTACCAACGACTGAGAATTATCACTGCAGATTGGAACAGCATAGGGATAGCTTAGAACAATTAATCAAGATCTGGAGAAGGTTCGAACTTGGGGCGACAGGAATTTGGTCCAATTTAATGCTGCAAACACCCAAGCAGCCATGTTTTCCAAGAAAGCCAATACGGCATGCCCTGACGTCATTATGGCTGAATCGACCATTCCTTCACTCTCGTCAATGGGACTACTAGGTGTCTGGGTAAACAGCAATATGTCCTGGCATGACCACGTTGCTAACATCGCAAAGTCAACCTCGCAGAGGCTTGGTGCGCTATTTCGCAACAAAACACAATTTACACCGCAACAGCTACTCTTGCTATACAAAGCGCAAATAAGACCGTGCTTAGAGTATTACTCACACATCTGGGGTGCCGCACCTAAGAGCACCAGAAACAAACTAATTGAAATACCTATATTATCATGGGCTAAGAGTTCCTTCGATGAGCTTCCAGTGCCTGCAAACACCACAAATATTTTCAATTGCGAGGAAAGTATTATTTCTGATATACGGCGAATAAAGTACTGTAATTGCTTCTATCTGCCTGAAATCACATTTTAGATTTATTTGGCACTCGCGAAGATAAAAGTATTTAAAACCCCCAATAAAAGTTAGCTTTTTTGTACTCTCACCTTTATATATTTGCTTAAATGGATACACAGCGATAAAGAAAACACCCTTATCCCGAAATACAACTAACAATAGTCGTATCTCCCTCTTAATGTCTCCAATATTCTTCGAAACCGCTTTACCTGAGGAGCGTTATTGTGAGTGACGAGGCATCCCCGGTCGAGAATGTGACACTAACAGCGGAGGCAGGATGAAGACTTACGGGATACTGGCGGGTCGCAGGAATTCAGATGACTCTGATTAGCGTTACGGGGCTTTATTGTTATTTTTAGTGGGTTTGCAAGAGGCAATTAGAAACATGGATCTTTTTTTATCTGGCGGTGCTTTGTCAAATTGCCCGGGATACTACTTTTCGGTTTGTCTGATCTTGTAGTGTACTAAACTGATTTAGGTTTTCTCTTTAGTAGTAAATGTATTTCGTAGAATATTTTCTTTTCTTTTAGTACCTTGTATGAATTTAAGCCATAAAAATTGAATAATAACTTTATATAGTCATTTTGTCGATATAGAAAAATTCGATAACGTCTTAACAACAATAATAATTAACAAATTAGTTAAAATAAATTGAACATTTTTATGCAGAAAAATAAGCAAAAAAACACTAATGACTTCATTTATATGTAGTATTTATTAATTTAAATTATAAATCAATTATATAGAAGCAAAAATGCTTTTGTCAGGTTTGAAAATATCAGACGCAACGTATTGTTTGTATCACATTAGATTTCAATAATTGAAGTTGATTTATACTAGCTTGAATATGCTAATTATAAATCAGCTAATATATAAAAATGGTATATAGAATTACTCGGCTATTCTTGCGGGAGATCGACTGGGACATTTCAAAATAAGGATGAAGTGTTCGAAAACATATATCTTGCAATAAATAGACATTTTAAGAAAAAAGTTGCATGACAAAATTCTTCAGACAAATTCATATTGCAATTAATTAATACAAATCACGAGGACGCAGCTAAAATAAAGATTTACTACATACTAGTACTGCAGAAATTAAGATGATTAAATTAAAAATAGACGATAAAGTGAAAACTGTTTTCGATGCGATCAGCACATTTTTTTTTGAGTAGTGAATAAGACTTAGCTATCTATGCAATTCTTAAAAATCAATATCTATTTCGATTCAATTATCAATTCGAGCGATATAAAAATTAGTGATTTACCTTAAAGCATACATAGGGTGCAAGTATCTGGTCCGCCAGTAAGCGGATATGCCTAAATACACAGGATGCAAATATCTGGTCCGCCAGTAAACAGAAACTTTTCATCTACACTATGCGATACATGCAAGGACAGTTTCCTAGATTCATTTGGTTTTAACATCTTTACGAAGACTCCCTATTTTTTTGTGTTTACAATAATTACCACAAGTGCCAAAATTTCTTCACTCAACAGTGCAAAGTCAGCCTCGAAAATTTTTTGTTAACGTCGAGTCAAGTAAGTGTTTTGATTATTTTTCTCTCTGTTTGTTATTGGTATCAAAAATATATGCTTGAAAAACTAAGTAAAAAGCTAAAAAATTCCAGTGATGCAAGTCGTTTTCTATTGCACAGGCTCAAAATTCAGTTTTTCTTCTAAATTTAAAGTTTAGCTTTTAAACAAACCAGAAGCAATTATGTCAAAAAAAAATACTCAAAAGTAAACGCTATTTTTTTTAAATTGCATTATCTTATTTAAACTGTCTTTAAAAAATATCTAAATACCTGTATTCTTGTTTTAGTTTATACACTTCGTAGACATATTTCAAAAAAACCACTGTATATTTATAAATTAATAGCCATAGTACGTATTTTTTTACATAATAGCATATTGTAATTGTTAAACTGCTTATTGTAATAATTATTATGTTGCTTTCTGTGATGGGTATGGCTCCCAAATGATTTTTGTTTTTATTTTGGTAAATGACATGTCATTAACTATTAGAAACACTTTAGTTATGTATTTTTAAGATCAAAAACTAGGTAATAAAAGTGGTTTATATATGTATTAATAGTTTTTCCATTGTCAGATTCGGCTCCCTACGCACGACGACATCTTAGACTTAGATATCAGGACTTATTGTTTGTATCCATACTGACCGCTTAGGAATTTAAAGAAAACTAAACTGGAGGCGTTAACGGGCTAGACTGTTATAATTCTTACAATGGAAACGAGTACATATTCTTGTCAGAACATTCAACAAAATTTCTTAAAAATCCGATCTAATTTTTACAAGCCAGCCTGTTATGACACTGTTTATAATTTTGAATAAAATACAAATTGAAGAATCACCCCATTCATCATCATCATCACACGGCCTTCATCTACTCCACTGCTGAACATAGGCCTCCCGTAACTATGCCCAATTGCGTCGATCTAGGGCTGCTTGTATCCAATTGGTCTTCACTCTTTTAAGATCGTCCATCCATCTCGTTGGAGGACGTCCTCGATTTCGGTATGCTTTCTCTCGGGGTCTCCATTCGACAGTTCTTTTCGTCCATCGTCCATCTGATAATCTCACCACATGACCCACCCAATTTCATTTTAATTGGCATATCCTTCTCACCGCATCCATAACGCCTGTGCGTCGTCTTTTTACGTTATTAAGAATCCGATCGCTCAAAGATATTATCAGCATAGATCTTTCCACTTTTCTTTGTGCAATTCTGTTTTTATTTGCCGATTGCATGGCAATGGTCAATGTCTTGGCGCCGTACGTCAGGACCGGCGGAACACACTGGTCAAAAATCTTGCGTTTTAGGCACACCGGAATATTGGACGTGAAGTTGTATCTGAGATTCCCAAATGCGGTCCAGCCAGGCCAAACCAATCATTCTCTTAAGTTCATGTGTTTGGTTGTCTCTGCTGATTTTAATTTCAAGACCCAGATATTTATACGATGAGATCTGCTCTACTAGTGGAGTGTTGTTTACCATAAGATTCTTGGTCATGACTAGGTTCATCATATAGCTGGTTTTTGTGAGCTTCATCTGAAGTCCCGCCAGTCTCGAGGCGTTGTTGAGTTCGTACAACATTTTACATGCATCGTCTATTCTATCCGTGCGAATCGCAGATGATGTAAGTGTTCGCCATCAATATTAACACCTGATGAGTCCCAATTGACTTCCTTCCATACTGACTCCAGCAGAGTCGTGAAAAGCTTGGGTGAGATTGTGTCTCCCTGTCTTACTCCTCTT
>MU182904.1:0-17006 GCA_016904865.1 Pissodes strobi | reverse complement strand
GACTTCCAACATTTTATCTTAATGAACAGAGCCAAAGGCTTCCTAATAATCCACGGATATTAGAATTAGGGGTTTGGTGTATTCTATGGTTTTCTCAATTAATATTTTTATTTCCTGAAGATGCTCGTTTGTTCCAAACATTTTAAGAAACCCAGCCACTTTTTTGGCTGATATACATCTAATTTTGGATCTATATGATTTGTTATTATTCTGGTAAAGAGTTTGTATATATCTGAGGGAAGGCTAATAGGGCGGTAATTGCCGAGGTCAGTGGTATCTCCCCTCTTATGAAGAACAACAGTAACAGCATTATTCCACTTGGTCGAGGTTACACCCTGTAAAAGGCATTGTGTGAATATTTTACTAAGAGCCCGTCGGATATATCTTCCTCCCGATCTGATTGCTTCTATCACTATTCTATCATCACCCGGTGCTCTACTTTTCTTCATTTGTCTAAGTGCATTTTCAATTTCGAAGGTTGTCATATCTGCGATATCTTCAGATCCCTGATTCTGTACATGAGGTATGCTCGTATCTCGATGTCTTAGGTGTTTGTAAAGTTCTTTATAGAAATCTTTCAAAATATTGAGAATTTAATCCCTGTTTGTATTGATTTTGCCTTCTTCGTTCTTTAACTTCGTAATGTTTTTTGAGCCGGGATTCACATTTCTCATCAGAACCTTCAGATTTCTGTTAGCTTCTATTACTGATTTTATTTCCCTAGAATTATAACTTCGTGTGTCTCTTCTTATTGGTGAGAAGATGAATTTATTAAGTTCTCTCCATTCATCTAGATTTTCACTATGTTTTCCTCTCATCTCTTGTCGTCTTTTCATCAAATTTGTAGTTTCTATAGTGAGCCTTTCTGTACCTTTCGTTCTTTTTATACTACTATGTTGTTCTTGTGCGTTTCTTAACGTATCAGTCAGAATGTCATTCATCCTATCAACATCGGATTGACCAAATAAGTTCTTCTCTAGCAGGTCCTTCTGAATCTGTTCCTGATACATGGTAATGTTTTTGACTTCTGTCCACTTGGTGTTCATGGTTCGTGTTATCAGTTTTCGCCGCTCGTTCTTTGTATTTATTACCACGCTTGCTCGCACTAACCTATGATCGCACCAACCGTTGAGAAGCTGTTAGGAACATATACATTCATGATAGTCATTTTTTTGTCTGTCATTAGTGTTATTTTATAGTAAATCTCGTTGTTAGTAG
The DNA here is from genome assembly GCA_016904865.1 of Pissodes strobi. Taxonomy (NCBI): domain Eukaryota; kingdom Metazoa; phylum Arthropoda; class Insecta; order Coleoptera; family Curculionidae; genus Pissodes; species Pissodes strobi. Next base: position 15,788 of record MU182904.1, on the reverse strand, counting down.
CTCCGTCAGGGCTTATCCAAGTCTATTTTCGTTGAGGAGAGTCTTTCGTTGAGAGCGTCTTCATAAAACTCTTTCATTTCCTCCTCAGTGTGTGAGCCGGTCGGAGCCTAAACTCGTATTAACATTGATTAGGAGAAGCTATTTGAGACGCTTCACTACCCCATTATATCATTAGCCATATCTGATATCTACAACCCATTTTTAGATGATTTTACTACTGCATGTGGCTCTTTTAAGCAATCCTTTGCTTCGCTCCCTCAAGCATGTGAAATTGAATTATTTGAAATATTTTTATTTAATTAATTATTGTAAGTTCTTAAAAATTAAAGTATGGTCCGAACCTGAAGCAAAATTAATACAGTTCTCTACGAGATGTAATCTGCGGTAGTTTAAGAGGGGCTCCCTTGCAACACTGCGGTGCGATAATAAGAGATTCTCGTATGCGATTTGCCCTTATTAGTCCATAACGCCAAGCCATGTGCCGGGGTCTTCTTGTAGGTATATATAGCTTGTCCGACAGAGCCATTAACACGTCCAATATCCAGACGGCAACAAGACATAACCGAGATATGAATGACGTGACTGGACCCAAACAGAATTCTATTTGCTGCTGAAACTGTTTTAAATTGTTCCTTTGCGATATTAGTTTCCGTCGCAAATATAAATACATGTTATGATCTTTTTATTGGAAAATTTCAAGATTAGCTTAATGATTTTTTCTTAAGGGTCGAATAAGAAAGTAGGTAGGAAACTAATTCTAATATTCTTCTAGCCGTAATAGTGTGTAAAAACGCGAAAAAACATATTTTTTATGTTCGGCACACACATAAAAGGAAGACCCTATACCACTCAACGAGCGGTGCTTGTGCGGGGAAGATGGTGGATGTTGAACTTGAAGCACTGTAGATTGTAGTTTTCGGAAAAGATGGCATTCGGAAGTCCATTCCAGAGCAAGGCAGTCCTCCGGATAAAGGAGTCTCGCAACAGGGACATCCTGAGTCGTATCTTGATGAACAGCTTGTGTCTGACGGGTGTTTCTCTTTGTTTCTGTTGTTGACAAATCTGGGCAGAATCATAAGTGCCACCTCGTTCGAACATCTTCCGTAATAGTATCGATAGTAAAGAGATAGGTCCGCCATTTTTCTTCAATGCTCAAGGCTATCAAGGTCTTTAGCCAACTCTCGGTCATTCACACGCCGGACTGCTATTCTCTGTACGAAGTCCAATATCTTGAGCAAGTGTTTGGGTGACTAGCTCCACCCATGGGAACAGTATTCGAGAGATGGTACTATCTGGGCCTTATAGATCAGTAAGATCTGATTAGGTGTATACAACTTTTTTGCTCTATAGAGTGCTCCTAGCTTTTGTGCTGCTGCCTTGACGATTTTGGTGACGTGCTTACGCCACGACATCTTTTCTACGTTGATGCCCAGCAAGATTATGGATGAGGCCAGAGTTAGTGTTTGTCTTGTCATTGATAAGTCAGGTCCTGTTGTGTTTGCTTTTTTGAGAAGACAGCTACTTGAATCTTTAACCTCCATTTCACGATGGCGTTCATATCCTCATTGATGGCACCAGTTAATTAAGAAATAGATCATCCATCACATGATTAGTTCATAAACGCTAAAAACTCGAGTTGACGAAATACATGATAAGCTTACTTATTAATCAGTAAAATTAGGGTGGCTCCAAATCTTTTTGTAAGAAAATGCAAGTATAGTCGATTAATCAGTAAGCTTGAAATTGATCTAAGACTTGTTCAATACAAAATACAAAAGGATTAGTTGATTAATCAGTAAAATGAGTATAGGTACCAGATAAGTGCACGTTTGCTCCTTTAGAAGTACACCAAATTCAAGACGGGACACCCAATGCAGTAAAAAATTGAGATAGATTAAAAAAATTAGTTTGCACAACTAAAAAAAAATATCCGCAACAGTCAGAAAGACCCTAATGCAATTTTTTCAGGTTATCAATGCAGAACCATTTGACCATTTTCATAATTGTTTCCGAAGCCGGCAGTACTTCTACCACTAGACTTAATAATTTGGTGCGGACTTTAAATATATTAAAACTTGTAAGCCTTAGCGATGAGCGCAGTATAAAAAATACCTTAGGAGCGACCTCCTATAAAAATAGATATATCGACTAGGTTAAAAGGGCATGACCGCAACGAAACCTAAATAACAAACAAGGAAATAAACATCAGCATCTAACAGTACAATACAACAGTGATTTCTTCTTTGACACTGTTAAGTTTTAGTATTTATATAATAAAACTAATAAAAATGAGATCATTCAACAGTTCAGGACTTACTCAGGCCTCAAATATTGAATTCAATGTACTGTAAGTTGGGCTAACTATGGCAACTTTTTAGTCTATTTCAGTGTATAGTAACAGATTCAGGAAAACCTGGAGAAAATATGTTTTTTATTGACGAGGTAACCTTTTTCCATGAACAAATATCATAAACTAATAAGCGGAACTATGAAAAAGACTTAGCTTCGTTGAAGGAAGAATACTTTTGTTAGCCAGCGTGCCACAATAAAATTATTATGTAGTTCTTTTTGCGTTTATTTGCGATCTGAGAATAAGTTTACATAGAAGATAGTAACACAACTTGCAGTGTAATTGTAACTACTAGCATGGGTTAATTGTGATATTATATTATTTATAATTATTTTATTACGGCTTCACACTTTCTAACCCAGATATCTTAAATACCACAGGGATTAAGCTCTGTGGGGGCATTTTACCTCTTGCCGGGTCCGGGGTGACGATCTTCTTTCGTCCCCACAAATTTTCTGACGAGCCGGCCTGGAAAAAGTGATACTGCTTTCTGTAGTTCCTTATGGAGATTTTCGTTAAATCCTAGTTCTTTGATGTACTTCAGCAGATCACTCCAGTGGTTGACAGTGTTCATTTGCCATTGTTTCTTTAGTCGGGCTTCCAGTTCTCGATAGTTGACAATTTTCTTAGCATGTTTTCCAATCAATTCACTGGTATTAGAAATTTAGGGATAGCCACTTCAATAAGCGTAGCTTTTCTTACTTCTTTATTTACATCAACATTATCAGGCCTACTATGAATAAGAGTTCTCATTTTTTAAAATTGGTTCCGGAGTGTACTTGTAGTAAGGATCCTTTTCTTCCTGTAAGAGCTGTAGCTAGTGTACAATTTTTGCTACAGCATCCTGCCTCTCTCTATATTCAGTCGAGGTAAATATCTGGCATTTTTCTGTAATACGTTGGAAAGTTTCTGAGCTTTGACATCCATATCTGCACCTATCATCCTCAACTGCTGGGTCTTTGACTATGTCTTTTAGGTAGTTACGGGTAGGTATAACCTGATCCCATATTATTATTATTATTATTATTATTATTATAATTATTACTGTTATTATAGGTAGTAAGTGGTAAAAAATCAAATCAAAAATACTTTTGGTTCATCTCATCCCATAATTGGCCCAAAAGTTCGCAGTACAAAAAAGGTATCATAGTCCCCTGACAAGGTGTTACGTTTCACCTCTTCATCTGCTGATCTAGTTTATTTTTAAATTGGTCAAGAGAGGTGACGTTTACTGTAGTCTTACTAAGATAATTCCAACTGTATACAACCCGATTTGGCAGTTTGGTGCATCTCTCATTTCTATCAGCTGCTTATTTTCTAAGAATTGAAAAATATCCCGATTGTACCTGCAACTGCGAGCAATTACTTTGTAATGAAGTATGTGAAGCTGTAGCTTTTTAGGTAATGTAATTTTGACATGACGCTCCTTTTTCATGGCATTAGCACACACACAAAAGGGAGATCCTATGGCACTCGACGAGCGGTGTGTGTGTGAAGATATTGATTGACACGGTTCTTGAATAGTTGTAGGTTGTAATTAGTGGGAAGCAGGACGTCTTGGGAGTGAGTTCCACAATACTGCAGTGCGCCAGACAAAAGAGTCCTTGTAAAGCTTCGTTCTAGGTATTTCCAGTTGTACGACGGACTGTTGCCGTCTGTCGTGGCTGTCTACATGTGCTGCTGGGGTGCTGGGGACAGAATGATGCAGGCCAAATCCTGGGAACATCTACCGTGAAAGTATCTGTAAAACGTTGATATCTTGGCCACATGTCTGCGGTGTTCCAGACTATCCAGATCCCGGGCCAACTCCGGGTCGTCGACGAGACGCACAGCTCTCTCCTGAATGGAATCTAGCAGCTGTGTGAGCAATATTCTAATCACCGTCTTATTTGCGCATTGTAGAGCAAGAGCAGCTAGTGCAGTTTATACAGTTTTTTGTTGCAAAATAGGGCACCAAGGTTCTGCCAGGCTGATTTTGCCCTGGTCTTGCCAGGACATATCACTGTGGACCGAGACACCCAGTAGTCCAATTGGCGAGGATGAAGGAATGATCGATCCTGCCATAATAATATCAAGGCCCGCCTTATTGGCTTTCTTGGTAAAGGTGGCTGCTCTTTAGGAATCTGGCAAGGCAGCTGCAAGGAGAGACGGTGGCAGTCCGAAGGATGGCAGTTTGTTGAGCAATCGGTCATGCCTAACTCTGTCAAATGCCTTCGAAATATCCAACGCAATCGGTTGAGATTCTCCGCAGTTCTCAATTGCCCTACTTCATATATAAGTGACGCACGCCAATATATCTCCGATCGATCTCTGTTTGCGGAAGCCGTATTAGTTATCACTAATTATTCTGTTGATCTCGAGGTACTTGAGTAGTTCCTGATTGACCACACGTTCCATGACTTTGGAGATTATTGCGTAATAGTTTGAGGCCGTGGTTTCTTTGCTTCTGTCGGCGAGACAGACAAAAATCTCTGGAAAAAGTGGGTGTTAGTCCGTTGACTCAATTATAACACGATAGCAGGTATTCCGTCCAGCCCTGATGCCTTTTGCATATCTAGCTCTTTGAGGATTTTACGAATGTCACGGTGGTGAAACTTAACTTCTGTCATGGTAGTGTTGATGTTGGATTAAGATTCTCACTAATAATATCCCCAGGTCCAGTATTTAGTTATTCCATTTCCATGCGATATTCTAGTATCTATTGTTGCGTTCTAGATGAAGCAGAGATAATTTCAAGTTATTCAGGGACATCTGCCAAGAAATTATCTACGATTTGATATAATCAATATTACTTTGCAGATTTAGTACACCAATTACTACTGTAATCCTCTAAGGATTACAGTAGCAGTTGATGTCATCGGCAAAATATGTTATGCTGGTTCAAGGAACTTCAACGCGGCAAACACCAAACCCCGGGAGACCCCACTGAGGACTTATTGTAACTGAGACTTGGGCTTACTTATTCTAACACGAAAGTGTCAATCCAGCAGGAAACCTCCAATGAGCTCCAAGAAATAATCCCTAATACCGCAACAATGTCATTTATAATAGTCGATCAAATTTGGATTTTTTCAAATTCCTTCTGAAAATCCAGATAAAAATATCAATTGGCTCTCCCCTGTCATAGGCTAACGTCCAATCATGGTCTTTCGTAAGCAGGTATGTGAAGGTTGATCTACCTGGAAAAAATCCATGTTGAGACAAAGGAAAAGAACAAGGAACTTCGTCAGCTCGCGAAGGACATAGTTCTCCGTGGACATACACTCTTTTTGACTGGGATCTTTTTATTATTTTGCGACACACTTTTTAGCGATTTGGAGAGTTCCATGATTATTTATTTATATTTTAGAAGGCTAGTTTAGAATGGGTGGAACCTCCTTAATAACCACAAATGTGACATTGTTTGAGAGCCAGCAGCTTTTACAAGTATGCTAGAAATGTTCTGGAAATAAGTGTGACATGTACAATATCAAAAACAAAATTACCTTCAATGAGGTATTTGTATTGTGTGATTACTGCACCAGAGGCTGAATTTTCAGTTGATTTAAATTTGCAGCGTGTGGCCCTTTTTATTGTATGAATTTTCAAGAAAATTTGGTTTTATTATCATATTTTCTTTGTTGCGAGGCCTACGCTAGAACGAGTTCCAAATTACAATTTGGGGATTTTCTGACTTGTGCTGTTGATAAGTTAGTGGCGCCTTTACATAGTTTTAAATACCCCATTTTCCGGCATTTGAACAAGGACCTGATTTGCACGCTTGACAGGTCGTTCTGGCCTACTCACCTATAACTTTAAATTTTCTTATAGCTTTATTCGTTCGCATTTTTATTAATAAAATTAGCAGTTAAAAAAGAGCAGGGCAATATTACTAACAAAAGTAAAAAGAAAATTAACTAAATCTATGTAAGCAATAATTAGGAAACGTACGACTAATAATTATGAGGTCTTGGAATGCCTCGAATCAATTATTGGTAACTTTACTATAAGAAACCACACAACCACATTCATTGATATGGATATGGATATTGATTTTAACGCGAGTAAAATTCTATAAAAGAACCACGTAGATATCCAACGTTATGTTACCGCCATGACAAATGTTGAAGATTTAGCTTCACAGTTTTAATGCGAAAAAAAGAACATCGAGCAGATAGTACATTGAACGAATGAAGATCGCTCTGCAAACACTACACAGTCGACATTAATAATAATTTCTTCGCTGAAAAATAGGATTCGGATTTTTTCCTCTCCCCTATATCTTCTTTAGTTATAATCATTCGTTTCATTTCAAACATTCTGGAAGTACAAATTTTGCCTTACACTTTCCACTCAAATCCGGTCGGTAAAGTGACATTTTTGGGTGCAAAAAAAAAAGAGGAAATCTGTCAAATCACTAATAAAAACCATCATCGCCCCCATAACCAATAATAACTCGAAATGACGGTCAGGGGAAAGAAGACGCAGTTGCTAGAACCAATAAACAATCAGTATTCTGCAACTACGCTAGCTGTTAATCCGGGAAATTTAAAATTAATTCAAATTCTGGTAATGACTGTCAAAATTATTGTTTTTTATAGGAAAATAATAGAATAATTTAATTAATAAAAATTTTGTGCAAGCTCGTTCTAAACCTGTCATAATATGGGAATCGAAGCATTTAAGTTGGTATTGATGGACATCTCTCGGAGGAATTTACAACCAATGCCGGAGTCCCACAAGGGTATATATTATCTCCCACACTGCTCCTGCTCTATATCAACGATTTCTTAGACAAGACAAACAATTCTATTTACAGGTTTGCGACGACAGCACACTTATATATCATTCATGTCGCGGGCTCCAATGACCGCTGCTGCTACCATCAATGAGGATATAAACGAATAGGGTGAGAAAAAAATGTCCAGTTTAGCGCAGGAAAGACTCAAGCAGCTGTCTTCTCAAAAAAAAAATAAACACCGCAGGATCTGACTTATCAATGACAAGACAAACACTGACTCTAGCCTCATCCATAAGCTTACTGGGTATCAACGTAGAAAACAACATGTCTTGGAGTAATCACGTCTCCAAAATAGCCAAGGCAGCAGCACAAAAGCTAGGAGCACTCTATCTCTATCTGATCAGCTCTTACTGCTCTATAAGGCCCAGATAAGACCATCTCGGGAATACTGTTCCCATGTGTGGAGCTCGGCACCCAAAAACTTGCTTAATATATTGGACTCCATACAGAGGAGGTCCGTCTTGTGGATGACCCAGAGTTGCCTAAAAACCTTGATAGCCTTGAACATCGAAGAAAAATGGCGGACCTATCTCTTTACTATCGATACTACTACGGAAAGTGTTCGAATGAGCTGGCACTTATGATTCCACCCAGAGTTGTGCCAAACAGAAAGACCCGTCAGACACAAGCTGCTCCTCAACATACGATTCAGTTGCGAACACCTCAGATGTTCCTGACGTCTGGAGGACTGCCTGGTATAGGCTTCCGAGTAACGTCTTTCCCGAAAACTACAACCTACATCGCTTCATGTCCAACATCCACCATCTTCTCCGCTTACGCACTGCTCGTTGAGTGGCGTAGAATTTTCCTTTTGTGTGTGTGCCGAACATTAAAAAAAAAGTCGGCGATAAATGTTTTAATGGTCTTAATGCTACAATAATAGAAATGCATATAAAGGGTTGTCTAGATGCAATACGTCAAACAAAAGAACCACACTTGTTGGCAAATCTTCCTACAGTCTAGTTTCAGTAGATGTTTTGGTTACTCTACCTTCTTGTCTTCTAGCTTTAGGGCTATGCGAATGAGGAGCTTTATCAACTGCTTCGTTTCCCTCTACTATTATGCGTCCACCACCAACTATATTATTTCTCTAACATCTCCAATATTAATTTTACGCTCCAATCATCCATAATAATGATTTCTAGTGTATTTCGTTCGAAATTGCATCTATGACAATTAAAACATTAAATTTAAGATTACATCCTGAACCAACCTTATAGCATGATTAACTTCAATGACTTCCTTTCAATTGGCTTTCGTCCATTAACGTGATCGCGAATGCAACTATTTGATATGTTAATATTTAATAACAAAATTGAATGAACCTATGAAAAATATATTTTACTAAAATGGGAGAAAATATTTTTATAGCTGAATTAAAAAAAAAAATCCTTAATAAACAATGTACTTTCTAAGTATTCCGATTCGCGAACTGTCATAATGTATCCCTCTCGGCGTGCTTATTTGCAAGTGTTATTCAATTTATCTGCCCGATATGCCGCGTTCAGTTAGTTTATTGGATGGCTGTGCCTTCTACACGTGTCTGCGGCACGTGCAGCTCATTCTGGGTGAGATATAACTCGCTACGCGATGATACGCTTGAAAATTTCGATGCAAGTACGTTACTTGTTATGCATTTTAATTATAATGGTTGTGATGGTTAATTGCATGGAAGAAATTATTGCCTCCTAAATCTGAACTAAATCAGAAAGGTTGAGAAGCCGACGCCAAGATGACGTTCTTAGATTGCCTCCGTATCATTATCAATAAAACTCTATTGGATTGGCATGAGGCATTAAGAAATGTTGTCACAAAACCACTCATCTTAAAATATTTTATTGCTTTAACAAATGTGCTCCACGCATGTGGATAAATGTTTCAGCCGTTGCATTCGCAACGCCTTTTTAATGAATTGGATAAACGATATGGAGGAATCTGATCAGAAACACTATCTGGTAATGATTCTGATTCCCTAATTAAAATGGTGGGAGAAATAAGACTAATGTAACTCACAGGGTAATAGCAGCAAATGAAAGAAATATAATTTATATAATGTCTAAAATTAAAGGCAGCAAACATAATTTAAATTCAGCGGCCATCACAAACTATCAGAAATGTTTAATGTTGACAGTTGTAACGGTTAGCACGGCGCCGGCGTCGGCGCCGGCGCGGCGGGCGGTTAGTCAAACCAACCTTGCATTTTTGAGTAGAGCATTGAGATTTGGCGCAGTGGTAGTATATACCCCTACCTCACTTTTAAGAAGTATAACAAAGTTTGCAAACACGTGAGAGCAGGGGCATGGCGGGTTGCATACGTGCCAGGGGCAGATTTGAGAAAGTTGTTAAACGAGAAAGGGCGAATATCAGTCACAAATATGACAGGAGGTGTTCTGTGTTCATGTGCCAGTCGCGTGGTGGCAGGTTGCCTACTCTTTAGGCCTAGAAACTAATGAAATCGATTTTGTATTGTGAATCTAGGGATTTTTGTGAGTGACTCCATTTCCACAGACAAAATATAAATAAATCAGCTCTCAATGGACCCATACGCTGTTTTTAAACAGGGAAAACCTTTTAAAATCAATATCCTCATAAATAAAATAATCTCTAAACAGTTAGTTTTAGGTTACCTCAGTTGTAAGGTGGACGGAAAACTATAAGATTAAGAAAATCAATATTTAATACAGACAGTTTAACAACATTATTTAAAGCGTTTAGCATTAATTCCGTATGGATATTATTCATTGTACTAGACGTAATCACAGAATATAATAATTACATCACAAATTTGAGTCATAAATATCAGACTTTGGCACTTTTTTAGCATGAATCAAGGCGCTCAAGGCACGAGCAACTTAAAAACTCATAGCAAAGGGCTTTAGATTTAGCGCAGTTGCATTTCCCAACGCATTTCTTTTTACATTTACATGACACAAACGTTTCTTTACAAGCCTCTCGTGCTGTAGGCTTAGTTCTATAAAGCAGCCTCCATCCTTCCGGGCCGTATATTCATAAGTTACCGACGAAACAAACGCTGTAAACAGACGCTCGCATGAACGACTGTAATAAAAATGTAGTTGTTTTTCATGCGTTGGGTTAGTTTTGGTTAGTATCTGTTGATTCGCCCCGGAGCGTGCGAAGCGAGCGGAGGGCCAGGCATGTGGTAATCAAATATTTGAAGAATGAAACGTCCAGCCGCACACTGACGATGATGGCAGGTTCAGGATTGAGGAGATCGCTTATCTGGCGTTCTGCGCCTCGTAAGAAGTCCTCAGAATTTGAAGATCTACGGAATCTTCGGTCGGAGGAATGCTGTCTAGGTGTTTTCCCTTCGCAAGGAGCGCCCGGCGGCATTTAGTGAGGCAAAGAATTCGACTACAGGTGTTTCTCTGTTTTTGTCGTGTCGAAGAACTTCTCCATGCTCCTTTTTTATAGCATGAAAAAATGATAATTGCTACAACGCAGATATAATTTGATTATCTTCTTGTTGATCAGATATTCCGTCTAGCAGCATTTCCACAAAGTGTCGTAAACGGGGCAACTCTCTTGATAGTTAGATTTATTGTCATTTCTCTCTTAGAATACTGCTTTCCTCTAATCCAATTCCGTATAGACACCGGTAGACTTATTGCAGTCTGCTCTGAGAGACCGGTTTTGATCTGATTTAAAAGTTATGAGCATCTTTTGACCAACGGTACCCTTGGCATCTAGATATGGGCATTCTTTAAGCAGCATTTCCTTAAAGCGGCTGGAGTGTAAAAACCCGTTACTCACTCCCTTCGTAAATAGCTTGTCGGCATAATTGCGAGTAAGATCAGCCAAGACAAATATAGGTGTATCTTCACTGCATTCCTTTTCAGTATTTATTTGCTTGATCACTTGTTCAAGTGCAATGTCACGTGCTTTAGCTAACGGCTACGATTTCTTGCCCAGAGTTGAGTTAGTTTTTACGTCTCGCACATACTTTATCTGACAGCTATTGTGGTATCATAGCCGAGTCTACCCTGCCAACCCTGGAGTGCGATTAAAATTTTACTGCCTAGTTTCTTGCTTGCAGCTTCTTCTATGGCATTTCTGGTTTCTGTGGAAGTCAGTCTATGGGTTGGATTGACTCTCGGCCCGTGCTTTCCACAGAAAATGCACTGCATTTTGTCACTAGCTTCGAGACTTCCCCGTGTAGCTAACTTGATGGATGGCTCGACATTTTCTTGACAACCAATCTGCATATCCCTCTAAGCACTAGCGAGCTTGGTTGAATCACAAGCTACGTAACAGCTCTTGTACCATTTTGGGTTATTGGTTCTCAAATTACGCTCAATTACAAGGCTCGCATCTAGCACATCCACGTTGGCATTACGAGTTATTTCCCTAGTTTCTGGAAAGCTTTTAGATTTCTACCCAAGGTAGCGAATCTTATCTATTTTTTGCTCGCTTGTTTATTGACGGATCTATGAGGTCCTTCCCCTGCTAAGATTTCTGACACAGTACATAGAGAGACCAGTCAATAACTTCTCAACTTCGCTTTTTATTCCACTGCTCTTTAACAAAGACATTTAAGTCTATGACTCTAAATGCAGCCTTCGTGATACTAAATTTGTCAAAAAAGAAATAACCGAATACCACGTCATAGTAGAAATTTGAGAGCCTTCAGCCCGGGTTGCACCACCTTGCATATCTATGGCTTATTTAAAACCCAAGTTTAATTTTCATATAAATTATTGTTACAACAAATGATTGTATGGCAAATAAACCTTATTTCATGATAAGCGACAGTTATGCGAGGCGGCGCCAGCGCAACCCGCCCTCAGAACGACAACCAACAAGGCTAGAAAAGTCGAAGCAGCATTCGAGAAGTCAGTCATTGTCAGTTGTATCTGTTGACATATAATAAAAGTATACTCAAACAAGAATTGTTGGAGTTTGCTTAAGAATCCAAGTTTACACTACAAAATCGGTTTTATTAGATACTGCGCCTAGAGGGTAGGCAACATGCGGCTCGCTCATGCCACAGTTGCGTTCCAGAACACCTCATGTAATATTTGTTAATGATATTCATCTACAGAAACGGTCGGGTGTGCTAGTTTAGCGATTTTCTCAAATTTGCCAATGGCAGGTATGGATCACTCCATACCGCTGATATCCCGTGTTTGCAAACTTGATTCCACTTCTTGAAAGTGGGGTATGGGCACCGAACATTGACAAGAGGCTAGAAGATCCTTTCTCGGTGGGCACTTTTGATGTAGCGTTTACAAAGGCGAGACGCCAAACTTTAGACGAGATGGGGTGAAAGGTGGCACGAGGTCTAAGCGGTTAACCAGAATTTCACCAGGTTCCGTGACGGGGCAAGGAGGGAAATACTGGGGGCGGGGCTTGGAATGAACCTTCTGGTCAATGGTTAATGGTCGGTGGTATGGGTATACACTACCACTGTGCCAAATCTCGATTCTCTACTCAAAAATGCAACGTTGGTTCCAATATCGCTGACTAACCGCCGTACTATTAGGCCCGAAAATTAGTATGCTGAATTACTAATTAAAGTAAATGTCGTATAGCTTTTTACCATTTAAATTTCATTCACCGTCCTGTCAATAATTTTCACAAATTTGAGATCTTGAGATTTGTTTTAATATTAATTTAAATTTAACTTCAAAATAAAGGACCACATAAGAATGGTAATATCATATAATATCATAGTACATAGTATAGTAATACTTCTTCCATTGATTACACAGATGCTTGCCTCAGCTAAAGTAAATGTTTAGAGTTAAGAGGGTTTCAGGAGCTTAAACTGCAGTTTTTTTTTTCGAAAACACGTTTGTCAATAATATGACCTTGAATTTAAATTAAAGAAAAAAACGAAAACCGAAATGATATAGCATTTTATGATGGTAAATGGCCACAATTAACTTCCACATAGTGACATAACAGGTAGTCAGCTCGTTTATACGGTTGTCTCATCCCTCAATTCCGTTTCTCTGATGAAAGCTGGAAAATCTCAAGACGAAAGGGAGAACGCTTGAAATAAATTAAACTAGAACGCGCAAGAACAAACCGTCCAGGAACTTGAATAATAACAAGTACTTTTATTTCAAGAAAGAGATATAAAAGTACTGCTGGAAGCTGCCTGAGGAGTTACTCATCGGCCAAGTGAGCAATTTCTATTTTATTTTCTTTCTTTCCATATATTTTGCGGCAATAGTGTGTAATTAACTTACGATCTCCAATTATTGTTTTTTTGCTTTGTTTTCGAACAAAGATTAACCCTTTAACTTTTTCTCCTCAATTAAGGTAACAATTAGTTAGTCTTATTCTCTTTTAAATGAACTTTGAATTTTTGGGCAATCTTGTCTAGCCTAAGATGCTTGATTTTATTTAATCAAATTCTAAAATTCAGATAGATCCGTTTGATCTAGAACAAATCAGATTTTCGATCAATTTTTTTTTCTTTGAACTTTTATTGACTGACGCAATAACGTTGTAGGTCGAACTAGTTTTATTATTATTCTCAATTTTCACGATTTCTGGCTTACGTTGGATAACCGCAGATCAGATTACTACTAGTGTTGATACGGCCTAGTAGACTTTGCGTTATTTTTAATAGTTTTTTTTATTGCGGCCTTTGATATTTTCCTTATTCGAACAAATTGTTTATTAACTTGACCGGGGCGTGGATTACTTACGCGTAAATTGCCATACATTAAGGTCTGTAATCGATTGGTGGCTATAATAACGCCAGGTCTAACTAGTTTTTTTCATATATTGTTTTCGCGGCAGTTATCAACGTAACTTAACTGAACCGAATAACCATAGTTAGTTAGTAATACGGCATTGTAACGGATCGTGATTCGATCCAGGTGAATTAGTCTTTGATTAAGTGAATATTCGATTTACTTGAAATTTCCTACAATATTGGCGCTATTTCCTTTTGTTATTATTGCATAAAGCGTTCGCCGTCAATTACGATTGAATATTTCGGCGTTTGTTAACATAAAGCGTATAATTTATCTCTTCAAGAAACCAAATAAATCCTATCTTTTCTCGTTTAAAGAAAAATACAGTGTTACCATAAGAATTAATTTACTGAAATTTTCTCATCTTTAATCTCTCTTTTTCTTTATCAGCTGTGATATCACATTATTAGGTAATAAAACCAATCGTTGTTTGTTTATTTTCCTATTTTATTTAATTAAAAGTGAAACTTCAATAGACAGGCCCGCTTCAGTACGTATCTGTTTTTTTTTATTATTTGCGCTCAATAATTGAAACGTTCTTGATTTACTGTTGTTTAAAATTCGAGTATTTGTTTATCATTTACTTTAGTTATTTTTGATTAATTTTTGAATATTTGTTTCTCACCGACTTTTTTGTCGGTTAATTTGGGGTACTTGCTTTATGCCGACTTTGTTTTTTGATTAATTTTTGGGTAATTATTTTTTCATTATTAATACTGTTAAATTGCCAGCTTATATATACCTGATCTAATTTTCTAACTTAATTTTGTTGTCTTTGATCGGTTTTCTTGATAGAAATAAATAAAAAAATTTTGGTATTCATTTATTTTGTCGCGAAGCCTAATCTAAAACGAGTTCCATATTTCCACTTTGGGGTATTTCTCGCTTGTGATGTCTACAAGCCCGTGGCGCCTTAAATAAATCACCCACCCCCTACTCTCTGACATTTGAGCTAGGGCCTAATTTATACGCTCGACGACAACTCGTTTTAGCCTACACATTGACATACGTAAACTCATTCAATATCTAATTTTAAATTCTCATAATTAAAATTTTTCTTTTGATTTGAGATTATTCACTCCTAGTTTCTTCTAAGCTGGAGTGAAGGTTTGCGCCCATTAGAAGCACAGAAAAAACGTAATAAGTTGATACATTTTCACTGGATAGTAGAAGTAATTTGTAGAATGCACTGACAGTTTTTCAAAATCAAAGGTCCAAAAATGATATCCTTGTAATTATTGACTCGCATGCTAAACTAGTACCAGCGTACCAGCTTCTGATGGTATTAAACTCTAATAAGTGATCTGAATGTAACCAATATAATATAATGATAATATTTAATATTAAATTATATGATCCATATGATCGTGTTAACGTTAGGGACCAAGGTTTAGAGGGTGAGGGCACATGTCAACTACTAAAATGCATAAGCTTCTGAATAAATATCACTGTCCTAAATTTGAACTTGAACTTGCAAAATATTATGTAAACATTAAAGACAAATTATTATAAACAACGCGAGCAGTCAACGGGAGTGATTATGACTTTGTGTCCCACCCATTGATTTGTATAGGAGTGGATAAGCAATAGCCGCCTGTCGCACTATTCAAAAGTGGCAACCTATGGGCGAAAAAACAGGTTTCTGCGCATGACAAAATCGGCGCAAAATGGAAAAACATAAACAAAGAAGATACCGTTTTCTCATGCGCACTAAAACACTTGCCGTCTCAGCAGGCGTCGGTCAGGATCGAACTTGGCTTTTGTCTTTGACGTGTTTTCGTTTTGACGGCGCGGCGTTTTGAGTTAATAATTCGAGTTCGATTCGAGGCAAAATACTCGGGATTTCCTATTTCAAGTAAGTCTAATTATTATAAGTATTACTTATTTATACCTTATTGTTTGTTTGACTATGCTAACTGGGGCCCATTTC
>MU182903.1:235186-255489 GCA_016904865.1 Pissodes strobi | reverse complement strand
GGTGATTCCTACTAGGACTTCAGGGAATTTCCGTGCGTGGTAGCGTGGCCTGTGGGCGGTCTGGGGTGTTCCCTACGGGGATTTGAAGTCTCTGACAGAAAGTGGTTATACCTACAGTGTGCGAAGCCTCCTTGCATAGGAACTCAGTTGTGCAATTCATTAGCTTATAGTTGTATAAAGCTCGGGAATCACCAGGGGCACAGGCCCGTCTTACTGGTCTTTCCCACCGAATACAAGGCCCTTCAAACTGGACTTACGTGTAACGGATGTAGAAGGGTAGCTCTACCTCTCCCTAAGCGCCGGGCGAAGGGTGCGCTGGCAAGTTGCCTCGTAGCAGTGCCATCCAACCCTCTGTAAAGAGGGTCTAGCATCATCATCATCAAAAGAGGTAGTTGTTTTGCTATTCCACTATCCCCATCATTAAAACGGGTCTGCGGGCGACAAGAAGTGGGGGTAGCGTCTGCGGTCGACAAGCACCTCCCATTGTAGCTCGCGGCCGGTAAGGCGCGCGGCGCCTCGCCGGCCGCGAGCTACAGTGGGAGGTGCTTGTCGCGCGCAGACGCTATCCCCACTTCTTTAGTTTCATTCATTTGTTCATGTTTTGTTTTATTTGGGGGTTAGGGGGGTAGACATTGTTGTTGCTAAAAATGCTGATTTTTATGGGAATTAAATATTTTTCTTTCCTTAAATAATGCATTTTCAGCAATTTTCTTTTTTAAATCTACTATTTGAAATGTGCTCTTTCTAAAAAAAAAATTACATTAAAAATCCACTGTCCATAAAGTTGACCGGATCCCAATTGAACTGTTGCTTGTGTTATGTCAATCTATAAATAAAGCTCAAGGCAAATCTAATGGTCAATTCGATGACTTGTTTGGTCACTCATAGATCTAGTAAATTTGAAAAGTTACCCCTGTATGCAGGGAAGAAGCTCTTGAACAAGCTATCATCTGATGTTAAAAATCTTGCCTTTCTTAAATTTAAAAATAAAGTGAAGGATTTTGCTGGTTGGTTCATATTACACCATATCTGAATATATGCCCGATTTCCCTTAGCTTGTAGAAGTGATATAAATATAAATTGTAAACTGGTATACACAGCACTCCACTCCAGTATTTTATGTAGGATTTTATTTTATGTTTGTATTTTGTTATTTACAATATTTTATTTTGTTTAATTGCGGTTTTATGATCTGATACTTTAACACTTTATTCAACAACAACAACATAAACAATACATCATATAGTATATATAAACATTCAAAATAACCTAATTTAAGATATCTATATGTGAATAGTTTAATGACGCCTAGGTATAGATACACCTGTGTGCGTCATGGTCTATTAATCACATTAATCATAGTACAAACACAAATTTCACAACTAAAAAGGTTAGAGCCCTATTCCTAAAACTAAAAAACAATGTATGCATGAGAAAAAACAATGTAAACAGAAAACCTGTAGCAATTTTCAATTAAATAAAGGTTCAAAAATTTGATAATGATTATGCACATATATTGTGCATTCTCTGCTAAATTTAGTCTTATGTTTTATTTCTTTAACTATACTTGGCAATAAGTTGTATGCTTTGGGAGCAAGATATGTAAAGTATTTCCGATTGACATTCTTTAAATTTATTGGTATACTTAGGGTTTTCCGGGTTTTTGTTCTTGTATTGTAAGAATAATTTATTCTATTTCTAACAGATTCATTTACATGTATATATGTGCAAACAGATGTTATATAAATGGTTCTTATGTTTGTCGTTTGTTCATTAAGAAAAAGCTTAGAAGGATACAATCTATCTTTCTTATATATTAACTTTAGAATATATTTCTGTATGATATTTAGTTAATACAGAGCATTGTTATACAATCCCCCTCCACACCAGTATACCATATTGTATTAATGTCTCTAGAAAGGACTTGTAGACTATAATTATCTCTTTAGTATTTAAAAAAGTTCTTATAATATAAAATTTATAAATTAATTTTCTGATTAGTCAAATAGACTAGTCTATATTTAAATTCAAATTCAAATAGTTTATTGGTGTCAAAATACATACAGCATTTACACAAGTCAACATAAGTATCCAAGACTAAAGTTAACAAGGCGTTCTTATCAGTTGGTGCAAGATAAAATTCGTTAATATACATAATTTGAATTCATAAGTGTACATTAAAATTGATAGTTTAGGAACTCTGTGTAATCGTAAAATCCCTGACTAGATAGAAAACTTTTCAACTCATTCTTAGATTGCTTCTCTGGCAAGATCCTAAAGGAATCTGGTAACTTATTAAAGAAGTGGATCGCGAAACAGCTGGGGCCATCCCTGCACCTTTCCAGGCGGTGGTAATTTGGCACTAGATTGTATCTATTACGAGTGTTATAATCGTGGATATTAATATATGCTTGATAGTTATCGATGTTACGTCTTAAGAGCATTAGTCAGGCATTAAATTCTGTTTCCCGTTTTCTGACTTTATTTTTGAGTTTACTAAATTTTTTTACAAAAATTGTTCAAAATACCTTTCTTAAGAGCGCTCTGGAAGTATTTTTTTCAATTTAATTTTTTTTTATTTTTGTTTTTTTACTTACTCTCTAATTAAAGAAAAGCGCTCCAGAGCGCTCTAGACAAATCATTTTTAAGACCTTTTTATTAGAACATAAATTCTCTATTGTAAATAACAACTTTTTTAAATGAGAAATTGAAAAATAGGCGAAAAGTCTCATAAAATCTTGGTATCCGCCAACCTGGCAATGTCGCGGCCAACCGGCAGGCCTGCGAGGCAGCGGAGCGCGTAGCGGCGTGGCAGCGGAGATCGTTGCTATGCGAAAATGTTTTTGCTTCGGTAATTATTATAGGTACGTCATATTTTACGTTACATTTTCTCCAGTTTGATTTCGCGAGAGTTTTCGAGTTTTCGGTTATTTTGTGTGAATGTGTTGGATGCTGTTAATTTGTTAATAAATACGAATTGTTGATTTGGTGTAAGTATTATCATTGATATAAAACGGTAAGTTTTCTATAAATAATTATTTAATATTAGTTTTAAAGATGGGGAAGATTAAAGATGGGAAAAAGCAACTACGTTGGGGTTTGGAACCTTCGGCAACTTGCACTAAAACAGAGTTTTATCCATAATACCGAAACAGAATTTTATCACTCGACGCGCGTTTCGCTAACCATGTTAGCATCATCAGGAGATGATTAGTTTTAATCATCTCCTGATGATGCTAACATGGTTAGCGAAACGCGCGGCGAGTGCTAAAGTTCTGTTTCGGTATTGTGGATAAAACTCTGTTTTAGTGGGAAAAAGCAGTTTACAGAGGCAAGAAAAAATCTCTTAGACAGATAAACAGAAGGTTTTTGTAAAAGGAAAAGACTATTGGTTGGTAAGTAGGTAGGATGTATAAATATTATATACAGGGTATTCCTAAATATCATATTCAAATAAAAAGGGGTCATTTCTCAGATCATTTTATAAAAAAAATCATATAAACATAGGCTCGTGCTATCTTGAAAAAAATATACTTTAGTCACATAATTGTCCTAAAAATTGTTGTAAGCAATAATTCTCAATTTGTTATGTTTTTTTTGTATGCTCCTGAGGCTTTACAATAAATTGGTTTTTCTTTTTTCCTTGAAAACAAAAGGAAGATGCAAAAATAATAATTCAAGAGATAGAAATATTTTATTTTTATTTCTTCAATGTGGAAAAATTAAGACTTACAAAAAAGTTAGGCGTTCCAGACCTATAATGTTTATAGGAACTTTTTTTCATAAAATGATGTAAGGAAACACCGTTTTATGATATTTAGGAACCCAGTGTATGAATGCTGTAATTTAATAAACAAATGTAGGCATTAATTTTATAGTAATTTGCATAAAATCCAAAAACTGACAAAAACGTCTAGAGGTATTGATGTCGTTTTCGTAACAACCCATATTACAGCGGCTAAAAAATTATGAACAAAATGACACAGATAAAAACTTCTTGTTTTTTTCCATTACTTGTTTAACCGCCGTTTTTATTTTTTCTCTTTCAAAATATTTTAATATAATTTGGTGTATCACTTGTCTTAAATTAGTGTTCAAGGAAAACTAAACTAATAAGTCAGTGGCGGAGATATCAAAAACAAAGTGTAACGTCCTGTATCTTAAAAACAATAATATTTTTCCGGTCCCATGTTGGTATGGACTTTTTTTCATGAAACTAGCTGAGGAATAGGCCCTTAACTTTAATGTATGCAATTAGGAAACATCCTGTATACCCTGCTACGACTTACATTTCTTGCGCAGAGTAGTCAGAGTTTTTTCAAGACTTTTTGATTCTTGAGTGACAGTCATATTTGTCTTAATTTTTTAGGCATGCATTGTGGGTTATAAAACCGGAAAATTATCGTTTCTTGGTATAAGAAACAAATTTTGTTCACTCTGGATATTACATATTATGATAATTTCTAAATATTATTTGTATTTAATTTTAGATAAGAACCGAAGTATTTCCAAAAATTTACCAGTGTCTTTGGGACTTAGGAAAGAGGTTTTTAGCAGGTTTTTAAGGTTAATAGGTGCAATCACAAAAGCCACCACGTATAGAATATCCGAAGAAACCACAATGGATGAAAAGGTTACTTTATTAAGAGGTGATATCTACAATGCCCCTAGTCACGTTTTTGGAGAACATGCCAAATGCAAAGAAATAAAATATTTTAAATGTGGTAAAGAAGATACCAATGAAGTTAATTTAATTCCAAGTATGCAGGACTGTGGCTTATATGAAGATATCCTTGCAGCCCTGCAAAGAGTTATTGATAACAGCAGCAGCCTAATTCTAAACATGGACAACAATCTGGCGGAGCATTATAATAATGTGGTGTGCAAATTTGTTGGAGGAAAACGAAATCATTTTTCCAAACGAGGATCATATGAAACACGATGTGAAGCTGCTGCATTATCTTTTAACTCTCGTGGGGATTATTACCGAATTCTCTATAAAACAGCAGTTGGAACAAGTCCTCGATTATACACTAAAAATTATGTCCAGAAGTGTACAAAAATAAGACTATTAAATAAAGAGAGGTCAAAAAAAGTCTTATTTCGCAGAAAAAAAGTAAAACAGGCGAAACAATCCCTTCCTGACAAAGATTACGGCCCAGATGCTAATTATATACCTTTAGCCATAGATAGTGACATGTTTACCGCAAAAAAATAATTTTTAGAATTACTAAAAAAAAGTTCAGAGGAAATTAAAGAGATCGAAAAATCTACTGTTGGTCAGGCGACCAATCCAAAATGGTTGCTGGAAAGATCTCTCCGAATTACGGCGTCAAACTTTGCCAAAATTTGTAAGATGAGCCCGAAAACATCGCCATCCAAAACTATAACTGCATTACTCTATGGAAATTTTATGGGAAATAAAGCCACAAAATATGGTCATGACAGCGAGGCGCGGGCGGTTTTGGATTTCGAGAGCTGATATGGTCTGAAAGTTAGCTGTGGATTATTTATTGGAGAAATGGAATATTACCTAGCAGCAAGTCCTGACGGTTGTATTGGTATGGATGATTTGGTGGAAGTAAAATGTCCTTATACCATTTCCAAAATTGCTCCAATAGAAGGAATTACGACAAAAAAAATTACATTTGCCACATTAGTTGATGGGAACTTAAAACTGAAAAGAACGCACAACTATTATTATCAGGTACAAGGCCAGCTGGCTATAGCTGAAAAACGATCATGCTATTTTATAATTTGGAGTCCTTTTGGTATGTTGGTCGAAAAGGTAAAGGTTTTACTAAGATTGTATATATTTCGAAAATGACCATGTTTAACCAAATCACTATTGTAAAGTTTTTCTTCTTTGTATGTCATCCCTCTTATCCCAGCCAACCTAATGGTTTCATTTTTTAGATAAGTCGTGACGAAAACTTTTGGAATGAAAATATGCTACCGAAATTAAAAGCGTTTTATGAAAAGTTTTTGTTGCCAGAGTTGGTTGACCCACTTTTTCCAAGAGGCTTGCCAGTAAGGGAATGAAGTAATATTGAAAATAAATAATTTTTGTGATTTTAACTTTTTCTTTGTAAACGACATTTTCAAAAATATTTTACCAAATGTTTTCCAATATTTTTGTTATTTAAACTCTATATGAATTCCTATACTGAAAACACCTTTAAATAATAATTAACCTTCGAAAAAACTGATTTGCGTCAGAAATCCCGAATTTTAAAAAAGTGAGTAGTTTATGTTTGTTTTCCTCACGCGCGTAGAAAAACAATTAAAAAAAATGTTTTTTTTTTTCTTATTTAAGTTAAACCAAAGGTCTTATGCGGTACAAAATTACATTCCCTTCAGTTTTATTATATAAAAACGTATGTAGTTAACAGGAAAACTGTAAAAAAAACTGTATCATAATAACCCCTCGTTTGGGGCTTTTATTGATACACAACGGGGCTAATCTGATACAGGCTTTAACTGCATTCTCTTAATAAGTGTTATTGCTTCAGCGGGGTTATTGTGATACACTACAGTCCTTTATCATATTCCCCTATAAATTTGGTATTGATATGACTTTTGGTTTTAAAGATACAAGAGGTGAAGTTCAGCATTTATAAAAAAGGCAAAAATATATGAATTTTAAAGCATTAAAACATTGCATAAAAGGTAAGGTAAGCTAATGGTAACAATATAAAAAAGCCTACATCCTTAGAGAACATTTTAATAAAGCATAAACATCAAATAGCACGAAAAATTAAAAACACAACGATAATTTTTTTTATATTTTAATAAAGCATAAACATGAAATAGCATAAAAAAAACCGAAAATACAACGCTAAATTTCCTCATATAGTGGCACTATACTATCAAACACAAATTTTTCTCTGTTTCCAGATAAAACGCAGTTAGGAGAAGGTAGTTTGGCAATAATTGCTTCGGTATCGATTAGACATATGTCTTTTTCGTTCTTTTTAAAAGTCTTCTTGTCACTACCGCTCACATCTTATTTTCTTGGGGATGAATATGGTGGTAGGTACTTGTATCATAGTAACCCCACCACACGTATCACATTAGCCCCAGGTTGTGTATCACAATAGCCCCTTAACTTACATAGCTAATACAGCTATCTCAGCTAATGGTTAAGCTTACTAATATTAGGGTAAAACAAAGTTCAAAACTTATATTTTCAGGTTCTGTAATAAAACTAATTTAATATAGCTGTATAAATCAGTGCCAAGAAAAGTTTACACAGGTCGCAGAAATGTTGGTGTTAGAAATAAAGCGCTCTTTTTTTGTGAAATTTGTTCATCTTTTATCAAAAATAAATATGAGGCGATTGTTGTAATGCTTCTTGTAATATACTGCATTTTTTTCATGCAATACATTTTACACTAAACATCTGATTGGTTGGTGTATCACAATAGCCCCATATACTTTAGTGTATCACAATAGCCCCGGTTGACCCTATTGTTCCTAACGCTTGCGGAAAACATTCCTCCGCAGCCGAATGCTTCATGTTTCCGCACTTGTTAAGAAAATAGCTATTACGCACTTAGTATGTATATAGTAAAGTGAAAAAAAATCAAGAATATAGATTCTTTTACAGTGTGTAGAAGAAGTTTTTCCCGTACTCGTTAGAAAAATCCGTATTTTACACATCTCACACAGTGAGTAAAGACGGTACTTTACACACGGTAGTACAAAATAGTTATTTATGCAACTAGTGTGTAACCAGTGCCTAAAAAACTGTTTCTATTTTGATATCATAAAGAAGTCTTTTCGATAAGCAAAGTAGTGTCGTAAAGAAGCTCGTTTCGACACTTTTTTTTTGTCCAAAGTTGTTACCACAAGGTCATTTGTCAACGTCATTCACAATTTTAGAGATTTTGATTGATTGAAAGCAATTGTTTATTTTGTAATGTAGTGTTAGTCGGTTTTTCGATGAGTGCACAGTAAATTGACATCGACACCAAGCGTATATTCTTACAAGATTTTGTGGTGTCAGCATTATAATAAACATGTAAAATAGTAAAGCCATGAGAGCATTTTTTTTTATGGCAGTGGCACACACACTAAAGGGAGATCCTATGGCTCTCGACAAGCGGTGTGTGTGCGAAGATGTTGATTGACACGGTTCTTGAATATTTGTAGGTTGTAATTAGTGGGAAACAGATGTCCTGGAAGTGAGTTCCAGACAAAGGAGTTCTGGTAAAGCGATGTTCTAGGTGTTTCTAGTTGTGCGACGAACTGGTGCGCTCCTGCCGTCTGTCGGGACTGTCTGACAGGAGTTGCCAGGGGCGGGATTATGCGGGCCAAATCCTGGGAACATCTGCCGTGAAAGTATCTGTAAAACAGAGACATCTCGGCCACATGTCTCCGATGTTCCAGACTATCAAGATTCCGGGTCAACTCCGTATCGCCGACGAGACGCACAGCCCTCTTCTGAATGGAATCCAGCAGCTTTAGGGTATGCTTTGGTGCGGCACTCCAGATATGTGAGCAATATTCTAAGCACGGTCTTATTTGCGCTTTGTACAGCAAGAGCAACTGCTGCGGTGTATAGAGTTTTTTGTTGCGAAATAGCGCACCAAGCTTCTGGGAGGCTGATTTTGCGATATTAGCAACATGGTCATGCCATTACATATTGCTGTTGACCGAGACACCCAGCAGCCCGATTGACGAGGACGAAGGAATGGTCGATCCTGCCATAATGATGTCAGGGCCCGCTGTATTGGCCCTCTTAGTAAACGTTGCTGCCTGGGTCTTTGCTGCATTGAACTGGACCAAATTTCGGTCGCCCCAAGTTTGAACTTTCTCCAGGTCTTGATTAATTGCTGTAATCTGCTCCTGTCTGCGGTGATGAGTCTCAGTCGCTGGTAAGGGTTTTTTCTGATCTAAAGTGGGAGACAAGGGTACTGTCATCTGCAAAACTGTAAACAGGATTATTCGTTTCGATCAGCAGGTCATTAATATAGATGAGGAACAGAGTTGGTGAAAGTATTGCGCCCTGAGGCACGCCGGCGTTGATGGTGAATGTGTCCGAGATGTGTCCATCGACTGCAACGTGTAGGGATCGATTCTTAAGGAAACTGGCCAGCCAGCTGCAGAGAGAGGCGGGCAGTCTCAAGGACGGCAGTTTGTTGAGCAGTCCGTCATGCCAAACTCTGTCGAATGCCTTTGAAATATCCAACGCAATCGCTCGAGACTCTCCGTAGTTTTCAATTGCCCTGCTCCATATATGAGTGACATAGGCCAATATATCTCCTGTCGATCTCTCTTTGGGAAAGCCGTATTGATTATCGCTGATTATTCTGTTGCTCTCGAGGTACTTGAGTAGTTGCTGGTTGACTACACGTTCCATGACTTTGGAAATTATTGGAAGCAAGGTAATTGGGCGATAGTTTGAGGGCGTGGGTAAATCCCTTTTCTGTAAGAAAGAGAAAAAAGCCTGGAAAAAACGAGTGTTAGTTCGTTGACGCAGTTCTTTAGCACGATGGCAGGTATTCCGTCCGGTCCTGATGCCTTTTGCGTATCTAGTTCTTTAAGGATTTTGCGAATGTCACGGTGAGAAAACTTGACTTCTGCCATGGTAGTGTTGATGTTCGGTATAGTGGGGAGACTCTTGCCTTGAGGCACGTCTAAGGTAGAGTGCGATGAAAACATTTTGGCGAGCATATTTGCTTTTTCCTTGGCTGTAGTCGTCGTGATGCCACGTTCGTATGTCAAAGGTGGGAGAGACGTTTTTGTAAAGTTGTAAACCACTGGGGCATTGCAAAAGTTTATTCCTGATCCTTTGATTGTGTTTGTCCTTAGTTTCGTCGATCACACGCTTGCACTCGTTTCTCGCTTCGATAAAATAATTGCGATTTTCAGCGGTCTGATTTTGCTGCCAGTACTTATAGGCTTGCTGTCTCCTTCCTACAGCTCTTTCGCATCTTTGGTCGAACCAGGGCTTTTGATGGCAACTTGATGGAATTTGGGATGTATGCTGTATGATGTACTTGCATGATCTTTTTTTTTTTTTTTTTTTCATTCATACACGGGCTAAGCCCATTCGTACAGGAGTACTAAAAATAAAACTAAAAATAAAACAAGAAACAAAACTAAAATTAGATAAACTAAATCTAAGTATAGTCATTGAGTAGAACGCTTGGTGGTATAGTTAAAATAATCATATATGTATTACTTCATGTTTAGGAACTTTACAAAAAAAACATTAGTCATTAATACTGTAATGCCTCTTCAAGAAGATCTTAAGACAATTCAGCGATTCGTTAAAAAAGTCCCCCTCAAATTTGTTTGCATTTTTCATTATTCTATTTATAGGGGAGTTCTCTCCATAAAGAGTTCTATGCTGACACAAGTAAAAAGTTCGTTGGTTTCTTAAAAATCTCGGAGGAACATAAAACTGAAATTTATTTAATAGTTCTGGAGAATTTAATTGTCCATTTATAACTTTGTGGGTTAAAACAATATCACATATTTCCCTGCGTATTTTTAATTTCTTTAGTTTAAGACTCTCTTCAAGTTCAATATAATTAATATTTTCCATTCTTATGCCTTTTTTAAATGCTACATATCGAAAAAATTTACGTTGTACAGACTCCAATTTGTCTATATGAATTTGGTAGTAAGGACTCCACACACTAGTACAGTTTTCTAAGTGTGATCTTACAAGAGATGTGTAAAGCAATTTAATCGAGTTGATGTTTCTGAAGTCCTTTGTGTTTCTTTTAATAAAGCCTAACATTTTTAATGCTTTGTTACGGCAGCTATCTATCTTCGCAGCAGTCTGACGGGTCGTCAGTGGCAAAGCAGACGTCGAGCCAAGGAAAATCTAGGTAGAACTGCCTTAGATCGTCCCAGTTTGCAGAATTGTAATGCCAGATTTTGCGAGGCAATGGTGGATCCTTCTTTATGGGTGGCAATTCACAAACCGTTGTAATAAGTTTGTGGTCGGAGGTACCTAATGGCGGACCAACTGTAACCTTGTACTGGTCAGGATTGGTGGTCAGAAAAAGATCCAGGAGGGCGGCGAATTCGCCCCTCTCTGAGATTCGAGTTGGTTCGTCTACAAATTGAGTAAGCCCGCAGCTGATGGCAAATGCTTCAGCTTCTCTACCTTCGTTGTCGTGTCGGTCTTGTTGTGATGTTTGAGCCAGTTGGTGTTGTGGGCATTGAAGTCTCCCAGAACGATTATTTCTGAACTGGGGTGATCGACCTGTATTGAGTCAAAAGTGGTAGCTAGTGTTGAAAAAAAGCTTTGGTAGGCTCTATCGCTCGGAGGGCGATAGAGACAACATATAAACTTGGTTACTCCCTTGGCGGTGAACTTGAGCCACATGACGTCAAGGTTGTTCGGTTCGAGTGTTTCCTCGCGGTGACATGAAAGGTGGCTTCGGACAAAAAGGCATATTCCGAACTTATATCTAAATCGGGTATGTAAGTCGTAACCAGGATAGAGGTAGTTCACTGTTGTTGTTGTAGAACATACTTGTGTTTCTGTAAGGGCTAATATGTGTGGTCTATTTGCTTGTAGATGTTGGTGTACCGAATTTATGTTTGTATTTAGGCCTCTTATGTTGCAGAAATCTATTCTAAATTGGTTCGGTATCTTTGCTGTCTGTGAAATGCGGAATGAAGGGCTCCCAGGGCCACCCAGCGCACGGAGATCCGAATGGCCGGGGAGTTTACTTCCGGAATATTTTGATCCTGGAAGCACCATCATGTCCATATATTCCTACTGTGGAACCCGGACCACCAGCGCGGAAGCGGAACGTGATTTGGGAAAACCACTTAGCGCTTCCCAATTCTGGTGTGGTGGTCTTTCACCGGACGATGCGAGTAGGCTTATGCATCTACCACCTAGGGCCGCTTCCACTCGAAGCATTGTAACAATCATTTGGATATGCTCGTTCCAATGTCAGTAATTATGAATTTTCTGTAGCAATTCGCGGTTAAATATCCAAAAGCAATTCATTTATTTTCTTACATTCACAAACTTCAATATAATCTAGCACACCATTGGAATTATTTTAATGTAATTGATTTGTCTATGCCACTTGACTGCAGGCATACAGTTTTTGTAATCGATCCCAAATATGATTGCCGGAATCTTGAATTTAATATGAAAAGTTGGCGATGTAGATAGGCAACTAACAATGCATCTATTAATTTTACAGCCTTTCTTTAGTTTGTGACATGACTAGGTGCTTTGTTTTGACAGTTACATAATTCAGAATGTTTTGTGAATGAGGTTTGATTGAGTTTTTCGCGGAATTTTCTAATTAGGAAGTTAATTCGTGATTACTCAGTTGGTGGTATTTGAATTGACCTCGTATCGACTCAGGTTTTGTAGGTTGGTCTCGTGTCATCCTGCGGAAGTTAGTTTTTATGAGTTTTGGTGAATAAAACCGATTGTTGCTGAAGCAGAAGTCCCTTTTTCGAATAGACCTTCAGGCCTAAGGGTGTAAAGGCGGTGACAACGGCGTCAAGAATGTTTTGTTAATTTCCCTGGAAATTGATAGCAGCTAGGCTGGATATAATAGTTTTTGACTCCAATGGCATTTTAGTATGGATTAGCCTACACTGAAGGAGAGCCGAACATCAGGTAATTAATTGAGTGATGGCGAGTTTTTTTTAGCAGCACGAGGACGCCATTTTGAGACGTCTTATGTTCGTTTTTTATTTCAGGCTCTTAATTCTACCTTGAAATTTAATCTTAACTCTACCTACGTAACTTTACTCTAATTGTAAATTCAACTCTGATGGGATCCTAAATTTGAACTGGTTCGAGTGATAGTACTAAATTTCAATTCATATGGGCAAATGAGGAGACTATAGGAGAGGATCAGGAGATTCACGGACGCGTTCCATTCCAATCGTAGCCTGGTGGGTAGCAATGTTATTGTTGGTTGGAAAGTGGAAATTACATGGTCGGGATGACTCCGTGGTTATGAAACCACTTTGCTGAAGAAGCGTTTTGGAGCCCTGAGCATTCTCGTCTGGAATAAGATAAGTGATCCTTTTTACCTTTTAGAAATGTTTGCACAATTCCTCATTATTTCATCTTTTTTAAACTGAAAAACCAACATTTCAAAATTTAATTCTAAGTATCTTTACCGTATCTATATCTTACCTTTATCTTACCTTTGCTTTATCTTGTATATTTACCTTATTGTACAGTTATCTTACCGTAATCTCAACACGAGATTATATATCTTTAACTTTAAGCCTTGTAACTTGGATTTTGATCTTATCAATCAAATTTTGTACATATTTACCTCATTGTAAATTAATCTACTGTATCTCAAAACGAGATTATTTATTTTTAACTTTAAGCCTCGTACTTGGATTTTGATCTGATCAATCAAAATAATTATCTTTAGTGAGTACCTACTATGTATTATAGAGATTGAATACTCATGTACATACTCAATATTAATCTGGGAAATTTCCATTTGTAAATTTTTGTAAACTACTGTTTCTTACTTATCTTTACTCTAGTTACTACAGAACAAGTAGTGATATTATTCGGCTATATTTAAATTTTTCAAGGGTAAGCCCTAAATTTAATATAAATTAAATTTCTCTTAAATTATCTCCCAATTAGACATTTTCTAAATAAAATATGTGATTGAAGTTCTTCTTAAGTACTGCTTATTTTATCTTACCTAGGTATACAGATTGTTAATTGGTAAAACATTTCGATTATAATTACTCGAGATTACTATGGGATTATGTATTGAAATATTTTGACTTATTAATGAGCTGATCGTAACTTATGGGCTATTCGCTTATCAGAATCATTAATTTTAATTAGGGTCGTAAAGAAAATTTCATATACTATGATCTCATTATATTGTAATCTAGGATCAGTATTGTTAAGTATTGCTTATTCTATCTTACCTATGCCAAGCGTAATTTGTGGTTGGAATTAGGATGTAATTTTGAAAAGATACTCAGTAGAGTCAAAGATTATTATTAAAATTTTTGAGGGAAAGCATATTTTTTATTTCTTGCGTTTACTTTCCTTACATTGGTGTCTTAATATGGATAATGTAATCTGACAATTTATCTTATCTTTTCTTATCTTTCGGTCTACTCTAGATCTGGCGCCCACATTTAATTGAATTTTCAGAATTCGAACTCACACCCCTAGTGCCACCGAATAAGACATATCTGAGCAGCGACAGGGTAACTCAAGGAACGTTTAACTCTTACTTTTATTTATTCAAATAATTCCAATCAAAATCAAAACAGCAGTTTTAAAATTCAAAAATAAAAGAAAGGGGAAATGTTATAGCATCGGCCTCAGACTCATTCCTTTGGCGATCCCTAGTCTGACAGGGGTAAAAATGGGGTTTGTTGGATCACTCCCCAGTGATCAGCTCCAGACTTAATTATAATTTCAAAACAAAATGTTATTTTTTTGGAAAATATGACACCAAAATAGGAAAAAATATAGTAGAAAATCTTCGTTTCATAAGACATTTCATCACAGTCGCCCTTTAGAAAACTCGCGTTAGGCTTGTTTTCTAAATTAGAGCTGTGTGTCTTATGAAACTTATTTTTATTATTTTTAAGGACTCTAAACTTTTTGCAAGGATTATTTTTCTACTTGCATGCGGAAAAACGTTTTTCTACGCATGGCGTGCAGGAAGTTTACTTTCCCAATTCCCACACGCATCTGCGTGCATATAAACGATTTTTGTCATTTAAGTAGGAAAACTAAAACTAGTATCTATCCTATTATTCAATGAGAATTAATGGATGTTATGGATGTTATTTATTGAGGATAAGTAGATGCGAGCCGAGCCGTAGCCAAAGCCGAGGCGAGCAATTTATTCGAATTGAATAATCGCTATTATTGCTTATTGAACCCAACTAATATCCATTTTATGCATAAACTATAAGTAAAGTTATACTCTTCGAAAATGTTCCTATTATGTTTATATTTTGTGTTCAAACTGCCAAGCTCAAAATCTCAATAGGCAATTCTGCAATATTTTATATAAATTACTCGATCATTGCGAAAACTCTTCTATCCGTTCGCGGCCAACAAAATTTCGTGGAAACTCGAACGTGGGGATGCACACAGAGGACGGCGAGTGCCGAGCGGTATGCGATGTTGCCGGAAGTGCGAAACAGCGTGTCGACCGGCCGATGCCGAATCTGAGTTGGTCACGTGCTGACTAATGTTCTTAAGTATAGAAGACTCTCATAAATAAACAAACAT
Source organism: Pissodes strobi (assembly GCA_016904865.1). Classification (NCBI taxonomy): domain Eukaryota; kingdom Metazoa; phylum Arthropoda; class Insecta; order Coleoptera; family Curculionidae; genus Pissodes; species Pissodes strobi. The sequence goes on along the minus strand of MU182903.1, from coordinate 240,248 downwards.
GGAACAGTCATAATATGATGGTCTACGAAAGCCCGCCTACACTCCTCTCTATATGACAACCCCGCCAGCACACGAATTGCCCGCCTTTGGAGGCGAAAGACTTGCCCTGCTCCATCACTGTGGCCCCATACAATAATAGCATAGGAGATGTGGCTATGTACCAAAGAAAAGTACGTTTGTTTCAGCACAGATTGGGACACACACTTTGCTAGATTACGAAGTAGGAATGTATTCGAGGCAAGCTTATTGCACAGGGCATCAGTATGGGCATCCCAACGAATTCCACGATCAAGATGAACGCCTAGAAACCTCGCACTGGTAACCCCATCACCATCTGGAATAACACGAGTAGTAAATATTAGGGTTTGGGTTTTGGAAGCATTAAGAAATAGACGGTTAGTGGTAAACCATTTTTTAGCCACCGGAAGTGCATCGCATGCACGCTCCATAGCCCGATCCAGATCTCCATCATAGCAGGGAATTGTGGTGTCATCAGCAAACAGGGTGTAATGAGCCTCTGGATCAAATTGAGGGAGATCATTTATATATAATAGGAACAATATAGGGCCCAGAACAGACCCCTGCGGTACCCCAATATGAATTTCCCTTTCCACTGATTTCACCCCATTAACCTGCACCATCTGGCGTCGACCAGTTAGATAACTTTCAATCAAGGAGATGCTGGATGGTCGAAATTATATTTTCTTAGTTTGGACAGGAGTATTCCATGCGATACATAATCGTTCAGGGAACAGTTGCTTAGTTTCCAAAAATTGTGTGATACGAGAGGCCATACATTTTTCAAAAATTTTCGAAAAGATGGGTAACAACGAGATCGGTCTATAGTTGGAGATATCATTGTTATCACCTCTCTTGAATATTGGAATTACTGTTGCTTGTTTTAAAATGACAGGGAAAATGTTTTCTTTGATACTATACTTTATGAGCTTAGTCAGAGGAGAAACTATAAGATTTTTAATACTCTTCAGCAGCTCCACGGCCAGTTCGTAAGGGTCTTTACTTTTTTATTTTTTAGTTGAGTAATAACATCCCTGACCTCAATATAAGTAACTGGGGTAAAAGTAAAGGCGTCATGTGAAAAGGTGGGAATATTGACAGTTGGATCAGTCTCATCCACGAGGATTTGACGTAGCAAGTCTTGTGCAATATTTACAAAAACGTTGTTAAAGTCATCTGGAGGGATGTCTGATGAAGCTTCCTTTTTGGGAACACGTCTAAATTCGTTTATAATTTGCCACATGGTTTTGATGGGATTAGGAGAGTTTGAAATTAAACGGTCATTTGCCGCTTTCTTGGCGAGCTGTATTGCTCTCTTATATGCAGACTGTTGTGTTTTAATAAAGTTACTTAAATCATCACTCGGGTATTGAGAACTCAATTCCCTCAAGAAAAGTAAGGTTTCACGCATCTGTCGAAGACCCTCATTGAACCATACTGAAGTGTGATTTTGGTTTATAAAGCTGTTTAATAGGGAATGAAGCATTAAAAGCAGAGGTAATATGTTGTATGAATATTGCAAATTTTCCACTCGCAGAAAGATCCTCTCTATTTAGAAAATCCCAAGAAATTTCTTTAACCGACGAGTAAAAAAGTTGCCATGTTGTGTAATAGGTCTGCACACAATCTTTTCAGTGGTTGTTGACACTACAGAGCCACAAGGGGCAGGGAAGCTGACCAGCTGTCCTCGATGATCTGAGAGTCCTGTTTCAAGATTTTCCGAAACACACTCATAGGCACCAAAGCTAGAAAACACATTGTCCAGGCACCTGTCTTGCCTAGTCGGCTCGTAATTGAGTTGAGTAAAACCAAATGACTTCAACAAGCAGTGTAGTTCAGTGCATTATCTAGCATCCGTGCCGAAATGCACGTTAAAGTCACCTGCAATCAAAATATTTTTTCTAAAACCTATTATATTTATGGCATTTTCAATAACTGTCACAAATGTTTTAAAACAACCCGAAGGAGGCCTATACAGACCTATTATATATACATTTATATTTATTAAATAGACTGAGCATATCTCTATATTATTTTCAATAGTCAAGGCTTTTTACTTGTACCATATCATTAAAGGGAATATTTGACTTCAATAGAATAGCTGCTCCTCCTCCCCTGGTATGAGACCTAGAGTAAGCGGTAGCCAGTTCATATTTACTTATGTGTAAAGCTGAGATTTCACTTTCATTCATCCAGTGGTCCGTCAGACATAGAATATGTATGTTTTTGCCTTGAAGAAATGCATCTAATTCATCCAACTTGTTTCTTGCCGATAGTATGTTTAGATGAAACAGTTTTTTTCCCTCTGGTTGACCAGAGGGAGACTGTGGCACTGCAGATTCTGAAAAATAATTAATCAGGCTTCCTGTTGGCCATAGACTTTCATTCATTATTTCGTCTTTCTTTTCTATGGAAACTCCAAGTTTAAAGGAGCTTTTAATATTGTCTTTTCTGGTTTTCATCTTAAAGCAACGAAAACCACCCTCCAACCTGTTATTCTTAAGAAATTCTAGTATGTCCTTCTCACTTGTTTTGGGATCAAAACCAGTCACGAAGATCCAAGACAACCGGTCCTTTTGAACAGAATCGACAACTTTTAAATTTGTAGAATTTTTATTTACGCCGATAGCTGGCGGAGGCCGCTTGTTTCGTTTTGCTTTTCGTGGTTTTGCCAAGGTCCATTACGCATCAGTATTTCCGTTGATAGAGTTTTCTTTGCTATTTTTTTCATTTTCAGTCCCATCAGTCATTAAGAACCACTTAAATAAGTAAACCACTTAAAGATTTCCACTAACTTTATTTAAACATGACACGTGTTTCGACGGTAACGTCTTTTTCAAATGTGAATAGTTACACTAAAATATGCTAAAATTATATAGTTCCGCTGTTGCAGGTAAATTACAAAAAATAATCTTGACCCAGGCGCCTTATGAATAGCAAAGGAAACAATTTAACAATTTTAGGAAAGGTTCAATAACGGAGAAAACCCAAAATCAGTTTGTTCGTTAAGTAATATATTCAATTTTTTATATTTATTGATTTCCATAATTTCTAACAGATTTCATTTTTTACCTTTATTTTCAATATGTAAAACATTGAAATCATTATTGAAAATGTGGTTTTCATTAATTAAATGACAAGCATAGTTAGAAGTATCCTTGCCATTAATGAAACAAGACTGGTGTTCTTTAATTCTCTTTTCAAAAGGTCTACCAGTTTGACCAATATATACTTTGGAAGACGAACCACAATTTAATTTATAGACACCATTTTTCTTACTTTTAGGTGTAGGGGATTTGATATTTTTAATGAACTTACTAATTTTATTGTTGGTTTTAAAGGCAATTTTGGCATTCATATTTTTATTTTTTATATACTGTGATATTTTTTGTGTTAACTTTCCTGTGTGTGTTAAAATTTGATAATTGTTAAGTTCATTATTATTAATTTTTGGGTACACCAATTCTAAAGCTTTCTTGGTATCGTAATTTCTAATTAAATTATCAACAATGTTAGCCTGTGTGCTGTAACATCGGCATAGGAAACAATGGAGCCATCAATATTTAACTTTAGAAGAGAGTTGATGTATATAATAAAAAGGATAGGTCCGAGAACCGTGCCTTGAGGTACGCCAATCTTGACGACTTTCTTTCCACTTAATATATCATTTATTTTTATTACCTGATTTCTGTTATTTAAATAGCTTCGCATTAATTCTAACACAGGTCCTCCTACTCCATAATGTTCAAGAATCTCAAGTAGCTTGTTATGAGGCACCGTGTCAAATGCTTTAGCCAGGTCAAGGAATATCCCAATACATTTTCTGCCATTGTTTAGACGACTGGTTACTTCTGAAGTAAATTTGTGCAAGGCGTCTGTGGTACTACATCCTTGCAAGAATCCATATTGGCGTTGTGATAAAATATCATTTTGGACAAAAAAGTGCATTAGTTTGTCCTTAGGACACTTTTCAAAATTTTTTGTAAAACATGTTATCACGCTTATTGGCCGATAATTACTTATATTCACTTTCAAACCCTGCTTATGAATCGGCGTGACTAACGAAACCTTGAACTCGGAGGGAATCATTTCCGTCTTGAAAATCAATTTATTATGTGACACAGCGGGATCATAATTTCTTGATGAGTCGCCTTAAACTTTCTTAACTGAGTTCTTTATCTAATTGTTTATTTGCTCTAATGCTTTTGTTTGCTCTTCTGGATACTCTAGACATGTACATCCATATTACTATGGCATATGTATGAATAAAGAGTATATGATTCAAATATACCAATAATTAAAACCAGCACTACTTCGATTACTCTTGACAATTAAAGATATGGTAATATTTTTGAAAGTGTAATTTGAAATTAAATGTGTAAAATATTCTAATATTAGTTAAAAATTTAATACACATATTTTTATGAACATCCTGTATTAGTATTACTTAAAATGCTACCCAACCGTCCGTGATATTTATCTTATATCCTTGAAAACTGATACCCTAACATAAAACAAATAATATGAGCAGGGATTGAGAGAGACCTAAAACAAGAACGAACGCAGTGCAATGAGGGGCATTATAAGATCCTTTACACAAATAGTGCACTATATAAAAATCGGCCTTTCCTATTGGTCGATCCGCATGGCCCTTCGCTCGCTACGGGGGCTCAAGAAAAGGAAACTAACCAGGTGCTAACCCAAGACATACCCAAAATCAAGAAAAATACTGTTTAGAAACATAATCTTAAAAAAATAATAAAAAATAGTAACGGGGTTCGAACCTAGGCCGTCCAGGTGAAACCCAGCTGTATAAACCTCTACACCACGAGAGCTCTTGACAGAAATCGATTGCATCACGCAGACATATCGTAATACGAGATGGATCGACCAATAGGAGAGGTCGATTTTTACATAGTGCACTATTTGTGTAAAGGAACTTTAAATGCCAATGAGGGCAGTGCGTACTAGCACTTTGGCCTATTAAGAACCATGTATATAGAGTGGTCATAGTTTACCTATGTGTGGTTGTTTTGTGTGAAAT
>MU182903.1:197632-235176 GCA_016904865.1 Pissodes strobi | reverse complement strand
CTGATACCCTAACATAAAACAAATAATATGAGCAGGGATTGAGAGAGGTCTAAAACAAGAACGAAGGCAGTGCAATGAGGGCAGTGAGTGCTAGCACTTTGGCCGATTAAGAACTATGTGTATAGAGTGGTCATAGTTTACCTATGTGTGGTTGTTTTGTGTGAAATCATGTCGACATGTGAATAATAGTTTATATTGTTATTAAAGTCCATGGCAGGAGTTTTGATGGTATATCAGTGTTTATTGCCGTTGGGCAAGGTATTACCAGGTTGTGGTCGATTGTGTAGCAATCACCGGGATGCCCTCTGTTTTGTGCGCGATGCCTTCGAGTTGGTCTTGTGAGTGTGAGGGCGCCTCACTTGTCTTGTCGAATTGACACCCAAGTGTGTCAATTCTAAGATCTCGGTATGTGTTATCTTAGTTTCCGGGTGCTGAGATGCTTACTGTTTAGCGGCAGTGGAGCGTCTGGGATAGCCCAAACTATTTCAGGTGACACTAGCTAGTCGTCGAAGAAAGAAGGTATATGCCTGAGATTATATAATAAATATAGTATTGTTACATTTTTGCCATGGGTTCTTCACAAAATTACAACTTGACTATTTTCAACTAAATACGCTCTTTATTCTCTACCACTGTATACAATCAGACACACCAAACTACTCTTATAACTTTACAACTAATATCTGTTTACAGTTCAACACTCAATTATTAACTGAACTGAACTAACCGACTGCCTAACATTCGCCTTAGGTCTGCTTATATATAATCTTAAATCTATCACGAATATTCGGGAAGTATTTCGAGGCCACTCTATATGATCTCGACGAGGCCATCGAGATAATTCCAGCGATCCTGAATCTTCGCAGCCAGCCAGGCGATGACTCATACAGAGAAGCGAGCGGCACGGCGGCTAGTTCTATAGGGTAGCACAAAAACGTTCGGATGGTTGTTAGGCTAGCCGTAACAGTATTGTGTATATTGATGGATATTTGCATGAAGCAAGGGGTCAGAGGTTCCCCGGTGAGTACACTTTATTTTTATCATTGATCAGTCAGTACAGTAATTGGTTAATATTTTTGTTTCATTTAATTAATTAATTAATTGTCTTTATTTTAGTTATTAACAAGTTATAACTACATGCCTAGTCTAAATATGTCTATATTAACAAGTAATACAAGCACATGTTATGTGCGTGGCGTTGTTCGATCAACGCCATTGCTAACAGCAGCTGACACCCTTAGTGGGGGTTGATCTTAGCCTATGTAGTTTACTAGGTTATGTGGTACTGCTTTTTGTTTTCGCTTTCTTTGGGCGGACCCTTCAAAGCCGTTATTACTCTTAGAATTGCATAAAGCTCTTGGTTGATGAAAAGGCTTGTAAAATGGGGTATATGCTACTGCCTGGGGGAAACACAGGGAAAAACAATGAAATCCCCTGTTTAAAACTGCTTATGATTCGAGCAGGGAATCATAATGTTAAAATGGACAAGCACACTATACAACATAAAATAAGTATATACAGAATATATATACAAGATGTATTTACACGTGTGTATAGGCTTACTAGGCGTAGACCTGTTACAGTAGCAATTGAATAGTATTAGGTCGCATGAATCGAACTTCACGGTCCGACTGCGGACTCAATCTCTGGCTATATACCGAGTGGAGTTCGCTGAATGAATTGCATTGTTAATACTCACGTAAGTGTGATCTTATAAAACACTAATTTTACAATCAGGTGTCGGGGTCCAGCAATCAATTCACTCACGAGTTCTTATAAGTAAAAAAAAAAACGGAAAGTCAAAATAGCTTAACGTTAATATAATTGTATTTATTATCTATACGGTTCCACCCTGTAGTCCGGGTCATATCATAAATACGTACCGCACCGAACTTCGGGCATATTTTGTTATGTAAACAAACGGTACTAAAATGCCTAGAATTTCGAAACTCGATACTTAAGATAACTTAAGATTTGAGATTTATACCGGAACTTTTAAGTGGAGAACTGTTATAATATGCTCAATGTTTGGTTTTCTTGGGGGTTCTAAATTCTAAGAGGAATTTAGAGTGATAAATAATGAACATATTATGAGCTAGAAAGCCAGCTTAAGTATCGATTTTGATGATGATATGAGAAAGAAGTACGAGAAATATTTATAATTTCTTTCGGCCTGATGACAGCTTTGAGTGCTTATGGGTTACCTATTGTGATGCATAAATAAATTTGTTTGGTGTGTACGTATTGATCGTACTATGCTTTTTGAAAAATTAATATTCAGTTACACTAAAGTTGACTGAGTTATTTTTATTTTGTAATAATATTACTGTTTGATAATAATTAACTGTGACAATTTTAAGACTAGTGTGGTGCTTAATATAATTTTGTGTTTGATTAATTTGCACTAATTAAAAAAAGGTAAGGTTAACGGATAGCGAAATCTCTAATAGTGGTTTTGCGGGAACATGCGTTATTTGCTACGAATTGTAATACCTATAATATGTATGTATGTATGTGTGTATGTGTCGTGTATATGTGTATATATAAATAATAATAATAATAAAATCATTTAACCCAAACTAGTTTAACTTAACTTAATTTAACAATATTTAAATAATAAAATATTTTGCTCTTAGATAGGTTTATAGTTATGTGGCGAATGGCGTATGAGCTCGTATAAACTGTGGTTGTATAGTCAGTGTCTACATGTTGTTATTTTCTTCTTAAAAAATAAATGAATCAAATAACTGTAACAAGAAAGAGAATCTGTCTTATAATTTCATCCTCCGATGAGGAAGTTGTAGTTATGCCTGAGACTAGCGAGGTATCTACTGTAACGAATCATTAGCAGAATCATCTTCTACAACGCAGGATAGTTCAATGTTGACTGGAGTCGTAAAATACCTTGTAAAGGTCATGGAAAATCAGACCAACATGTCACGAGAATTTTTTATCCCTCGATATAATGTGGTCCCAAATTTTAATCCAGAAAGTTGCCACAAGGCAATTGAAAAATGTAATCAAACTTTAATGATTGACAAACTAAATAATTTATTCCATTGCAACGATGAAACTACTGTCTAGATTAACTGATAATCAAATTCTTCTAATTTTAATTGTCATCTTTTCAACTTAGAGTTTGGTTCTCTTAGATTGAAATCTAAACTAATTAGTGGTCTATGATCCGTGTAAATATGATATTTACGGCCGAATAGAATCAGATAGGGTCTAAAATATTCGGAAGCCCATACGATTGCTAAAACTCTTTTCCAATTGTTGAATATTTAGTTTCCGTTTCATTTAAAGTTCGGGAGGCATATGCTATAGGTTTGTTATGGGCAATTAATTGTTCCTTGATATAATAAGGTGCCGAGGGCATATTTACTTGCACCTGTAGTTAATATGAATAGGTTTGAAAAATCTGGATATTGAAGTATAGGTGCATTTATTAACAATTGGTTACAATGTTCAAATGCATTTATAAATTCTGGCGTGTGATCAATATTAATGTCTTTCTTTAAACAACGATTCAATGGTTTCATCTCTTTAATAAGACCTTTTGTAAATTGTCGGTAATATCTAATTAATATGAGAAAAGATGTTATTTCTTTTGTGTTTCTGGAATTGGAAAATATTTTATCAGGATTAGGTTTAATTCCGTCTTGCTTACAATGTGTATTAAATACTGGATCTTTTTTCTTAAAATTCTAAATTATCAAGAGGAATTTCCAATTTAGAGTCGCGTAATCTTGAAAACACTTTCCTTAGTTTTACAATGTGTTCTTGGATACTTGTACTAAATATAATTATGTCGTCTAGGTAAACAAAACATGTTTTATTTAGTAAGCCACGTAAAATCTTATTCGTTTCTCTTTAGGTTGGTGCAGGGAAATTTTTAGTGCAAAAGGCATTATTAAAAATTCGTAATGTTCTAAATCAGTACTAAAGGCGGTTTTAGGCATATCATTTTGGTTTATTTGAGGAATTGGAAATTTCGAATCTACCGTTTTTGAATTTAATTTTCGATAATTCATTTCTGATTGCCGCATTTGTCAATTTTCTTTGGTACTATACATATAAGGTGAATTTGATGTTTGAATAATATTTTGTTCTAATAACTTCGAAACTTGAGGTGTATCTTCTTCGTGATGTATTTCAGGGTATCTATAACTTTTAGTTTACATTGTAGTTTCTCCTGTTAATTTTATTTCATGCAGCAGTTGAATTCAAATGGAACGTATTCTCTGAATGTAACATGATACTCTTATTGCATCCTTTTTTTTATTACTAAAAATATAGAGTATATTCAATTCTACCACTCAAACAGTGAAAAAGGAATCGATAAGTTAGATAGATAGATAGATAGATAATCATTTATTTGTTCCAAAAAATAAAAACACAGTAAAAAAGTTACAGTGCAATAGCCAATGAGGCATGGAACATTGTTCAATACAATCTACAAAAAAAAAATAGAAAAGAGCAAAACATTTATATATAAAGATATACGTATATCGTTTACAACTAACAGAATACACAAAAATTACGTAAAATGTCTACATAAACTTACATGACAAAAAAAACATGTTTAAAAAATAGGTACCCAATGCTTACAGACTAACATACATCCGCCTTATATTTATCTATGCATACACATATTATAACATATTAGTATCTTTAGCAGCGCGATTTTATATGAGTACTCAGTTCTAACCTATCTTTATCATTAAAAAATTCCTCAAGGGAATAGAATGCCTTTTTAATTAAATAGTGTTTTACAATATTTTTGGCAGTGACCTTTGGTAACTCTCTAACAGATTTTGGAAAACAGTTAAATATTTTTATAGCACAGTACACAACGTTTCTTTGGATATATGCAAAATTGTTTTTCGCAGGCAAAAGATTTGTTCTGAACCTAGTCTCATGATCATGCAATCGTTGAAACTCCGCAAACAGATCACCGTTTGAATACACAAACATAAAGGAATCAAGTACGTACATACTAACCACCGTTAAAATCCCTTGACTGACAAAAACGACCCTACAGGTATCCCGTGTTTTCATTCCATAAATATACCTTAAGCATCTCCTTTGAAGAATCAGGATTCGCCCGACATCAACAGAATTGCCCCAGAAAATCAAGCCATATCGACTGAATAAATGCATGATATGCAGATATTGATGCCTCTGTGTTCACTTCATTCGCAATTACTCTCAATGCGTAACAATATTTGGAGATACTTTTTGCGACACTCTCGACATGCGCTCTCCAGTCCAGTCTTCTGTCAATCAAAACACCCAGAAATGAGACCAGATCTGTAGAAATGATACTTGTGTTATTGTAAGTAAATCTGAGTACCGTCTCCTTTATTTTTCCAAAAACAACACATTGTGTCTTCGGCATATTGAGAAGCAGACCCGATGCTGTAAAGTAGCTGTCGAGAGCCTCGCATGCCTTATATACATTTGTTAATAAAGCATCAGAATCCACAGTACTAAATATAAGGGTAGTGTCATCCGCATACAAAACCGTATACTCGTCCGTTACATCAGCCAATTCGTTAGTATAAATAATATACAGTAAAGGACCGAGTATAGATCCCTGAGGGACACCCCTGGTGATCGAGATTCTATCTGATGCAATAAGTCTACCATAAGCGTCACACTCGACAACTTGCTGCGTGCGATTCTTTAAATATGATTTTATCAGTTGATAGGCATTTCCACGTATTCCATAGTTTTCCAGTTTTGTGCAAAGAATATCATGATTGACACTGTCAAAAGCCTTTGACAGGTCCATACACATTGCCATGGTAATATTTTTGTTATTCAGCGAAGTCAATACATTATCGATTGCCTGATAGATAGCCCTTATGGTAGACTTACGCTTCCTAAAACCATTCTGTCTATCAGAGATTATAGCACCCCTCTCCAAGAAGTCTATCAGTCTAGCATATATTATCCCTTCAAAAATTTTGCCAATATTAGAAAGAAGGGAAATGGGTCTATAATTTGACTCCTGGTCCACCTCCCCCTTTTTGAAAACTGCTTTCACTAGCGCATTTTTTAAAAGATCCGGATAAACACCGGTTTCAAAACACAAATTTATTATGTGTGTTAGAGGATCACAAATTGACTCGGCACTTTGTTTAATTAATTCTACAGGTAGGTTATCGTCCCCTACAGATTTTTTGTTTTTAAGAGATTTTATAATTTTATATTTATAAAATTTCGTGGGAATCTACCGGCGACAGAAAAACAGATTCCACAACAGGTTTCATGGGAAACAAATAATTCAAATCTTTCTCAACAGTAGGGCAAGCATTTATAAAATATTTATTTAAACTATTAACAATCTTGTGAGGATCAGAGTGCTTTTTACCAAAACTGTCAAGCACTGTATCATTAATTTTATTATTCGCTGTGATTTTTTTCACTATTCTCCACGTAGCCTTAACTTTATTGTCAGATTTTTTTATGTATTGAGTATTTGATATTTTTTTCGCTTCCCTTATGACATTTTTAAGAATTGTACAATATTTGTTAAAGTATTGATTAGAAATTAAACCTCTTGTTCTCTTAAAATATAGGACCCTCTTTGTTTTACATGATTTCTTTATACCAGCAGTTATCCAGAAATTTTGTTTCCCTCTTTCAATGCATTTCTTTATTGGAAATATTATGTTGAAAATATCTGTAATCAAAGACAGAAAAGCACAGTATGCACCATTCACAGTATCAGAGCTATACACATCCGACCAATCTACTCTAGAAATCTCGTGTTTGAAGGATGTGATTTTACTTCTTGAGAAAACTCTCCTGTACACATATTTTACAGTTAGACTACGTTTATCAGAAGGTCCATGGACATAAACAATCTGCGAATGATGATCCGACAATGCGGTATTATAAACATAGCAAGTAAACGTCTCAAAATTACAAAATACATTATCTATTAAAGTGGCCGACAGCGCACATTCTCGTGTAGGCTTAAATACACCTTGCTCAAGATTAAATACATTAAACAGATCTAAAATTTGTTTTACTCGATTGTCGTTCCGTTCTAAAAAATTCACATTAAAGTCACCCGCAATAATTACTTTGTATCTGGAGTACTTACAGAATATATACTCAAGTATCTCTTCGATACGGCTCATGAAAACTTTATATTCTCCTACTCCTCTGCGATATAAGCACAACACGAGCACTTCCAGACCCTCATCGCAGACAGCAGTACACTCGATGATACCCTCAATGCTCATGCGCCCGATGGGCGTAACGTCCCTGTAAGATGTATCGGCTCTGCAGTAGATACATACACCTCCATGCTTCATCTCTCGTCTGGCATACAAAGATATCAGGTTATATCCACTTATCTTCACATATGTTGCATTGTCCTCCTCCATCCAGTGTTCACTAAAAAGCAGCACATGGGGTTTAGTGACCATCGTTTCCAAGAAACACTCAATCTCTAAGGTTTTGTTTTGGAGAGATTGTATATTTTGATGTAAAGTTATTTGAGAGCAATTTTCCCTTTTATTGACATAGTCTTCATGTTCCAATTGCTATATTTCTCTATCACTGTACTGGATCTTGGGTCTCTCCCTACTCTGCCTCCACAGAAAACTAGGACAGTTGTAATCGTATGCACCATGCTCTACATCATAATTCAGATTGTGCTTTACGTTAGCCAGCTTACAATTTATGCAACTTAATTTCTCCGCATCACACATTTTTGCATCATGTTCATAACTTCCACACTTTCCACATGATTTTCTCTCTTTACATTCTTTGGAGATATGGTTATATTGACTGCAATTATAACATCGAACCAGCTTTATGTATTCATAGCATTTACACACCCTGCATCCAAGATACAGCCTACCATTTCCCACCTCCATTAGACGTCGAAAAGTCTCAGGATCACACTCCACTATAGCAAAATAAGTTTTTAGCATTTTCTTCGAGACTATCAACTTTAAATTGCTGTCTTTCGCAATTACTTCTGAGTTTTGTTGCATCAATTTTTCTATTAGTGACTGCTCTTCGCACTGCTCCTCAATGCCCACGATTTTTATAAGTGGATTTCTTTATTTCACTAAAGATGATTATTACGAGAGCCATGCCAGTTTTTAGTTTTGTATAATATAGATATACTAAGTAAGGTATGACGTGACAATTCATGTGCACTGTGACGTCATAAGCACATTTCAAGGCGTTGAATATGCCTCATTTTTCGACTTATGAAATAAAAAGAATAAAGAAATAAAAACACGTGTCCACCTATTTTTCATTGGCTATTGAATTAAAAAAAAAACAAATTTAAGAAGCTACCTCATTTAAAACGTGTAACAAGCTTATATCAAGAACCAAACAAAAAAATGTTAGCTTGACATCTAATAATAATTATGATCCAACATTTGTTGTGTTAATTATTAACATTATTATTATCTTCATTTGCATTAGAAGCATGGTGAGCTTTGTCTGGGCCTATTTTGCAACTTCGCGTCGCTTTGGAAATTTTGGCGATGGTAGCTGTTTTGTCAGGACATCTATCAATTGGTTGTCTGTTAAAGTATATTTTAGTACATATTTTGCTACATTGTTAATGATTTGATCCCTTGTGGAATGGTGCTTCATGCCAGTGTGTTTTAAACGTTTGTGAAAAACAGGGTTGTTGGCTATTTACAACTGTCATTGTCTTCATGTATGACTATAGGTTCTATTATATTTGAGTTAATATCTTTTAAGAGATTTAATCCATCAGGCTTCTCGTACGCCTTCAAGAAGAACACCAATCTTATAGTTATCGGACCTCCTCTTAGATACAATGCCCAGTCTTGAACGGTTTTGTAGCAAAACAAAATGCGCTGATCGAATCGAAATTGCTGAATAGCTCCCATGCCATTTTCGTACCTATAATAAAAACTTTGCAAAATGGTGTTTTGGATCGAGAAACCAAGTCTGAATTGATGATTGATTTTTTCTGATTTTATTCTCGCAGGGGAGCTACGTTTTACGTCGCCTCAGCCAGTCGTTAAGGCTTCTGAAATTTCCAGGAACATCCACGATGCTACAGATAACTCGGTGCAGAATTTTCGCGACATACAAGTAAGAACCACTCACGATTAGTGAGACCAGGCAGGCATTCTATAGCATCATACTATCAGAATGTCAGAGGGCTGCGTACAAAGGTCATTGAGGTGTCATTGGAGATAAGGTCGTGTAACTATGAACTGATTGTTTTCACCGAAACATGGCTCTCGAATAACTTTACAAATGGTGAGATTTTTCATCACCAAAATGACGTAACTTCGGTTAATTTCTTCAAAATACCGCCCATTTCAGTTAGTTCACAGCTGTTCGTCGGCTTTTCTTTCTGGATGGATACGGCCCTGATTTTTGGCTTGGAGATGTTACAGGCCGCCTCGATTTCTAGGGCTCGCCCCAAAGCTTCACGGCTGTTATCAAATTTGGCTAGGCGTAGCATTTTCTGAGTTTCTGGATCTCTGATACCATCCACGAAATATTGGGCAGCAAGTTCCTCTTGAAATTCCTCTGTCGCTCCCGGGTAGGCCAATTGAATGAGACGTCTAATGTTTGCCTCAAATTCTTGCAGGTTTTCACCAGGCTTCTGATGCCGAGCCTTTACTTGTGCCTGATACAGTTGTCTTCGGTGTTGGTCTCCAAATCGTCTCTCCAGGACAGGTACAAGTATGTCATATTTCCCTTTTTGGCTGATGGGAATGGTCTGCAGTAGGTCCAGGGCAGATCCACGAAGCGCTACCACTAGTGATGTAGCCATTTCTTCATTATTCCAACCGTTGGCAACAGCAGCGGCCTCAAATTGTCTTTTGTACATTGTCCAGGATGTTTGACCGTCGTACGTTGGAGGTTTGATGTTTTGTCCTGAGGCGAATGCCCTCTCGGTGGGTGCTTGATGTTATAGTCTGGTAAATTCTGCTTGTAGATTCTTCACTTCTTTCTGTACGTCTCCTACTTCTTTTTGTACATTTCTAACTTCTTTTTGTACATTTCCAACTTCTTTTTGAATACTGTTTACTTCTTTTTCAAATTTCTCATTTTGTCCATCCAATATTTTCTGTAATTTTCCTTGCTCGCCTACAATTACATCCAGCATCCATTTCTGAAGCTGGTCCTGCTCTGCTTGCCTTTTCTCTTCCTGGTCTTGTAAAATTTTCTGAAGCCGGTCCTGTTCTGCTTGTCTTTTCTCTTCCTGGTCTTGCAAAATTTTCTGAAGCCGGTCCTGTTCTGCTTGCCTTTTATCTTCTTGATCTTGAAAAATTTTCTTCAGCCGGTCCTGTTCTGCTTGCCTTTTATTTTCTTGGTCATGTAAAATTTTCTGTAGCCGGTCCTGTTCTGCTTGCCTTTTACGTTCATCCTCTTCCCGATCCGCTTGCCTTCTACGTTCATCCTCTTCCCGATCCGCTTGCTTTTTATCTTCTTGATCTTGTAAAATTTTCTGAAGCCGGTCCTGTTCTGCTTGCCTTTTACGTTCCTCCTCTTCCCGATCCGCCTGCCTCTCAGCATTTAAATTATCCATGAAATCGGCCAACATTTTATTTATTTGCTCCATTTCTGCCGTTTGGTGCCTTGTATTGACCATAGAATATTATAAAATTTTACCAGAATCCACCAATCAAACGGTCTCGTTGACGTACTTGTACCTCTTCTCGAAAAATACTTCGCAAGTCCGGTCCCTTCACAATCCCACTTCTGACACCAAATGTTACGTTTTTCCCGTGGGTTCTTAACAGAATTACAACTTTGCTATTTTCAACTAATACTCTCTTTATTCACTACCACTGTATACAATTTAACTACTCTTATAACTTTACAACTAATATCTATTCAACACCCAATGATTAACTGAACTGAACTCTCCGACTAACCGACTGACTAACATTAGCCTTAGGTCTGCTTATATATAATCTCCAATCCATCACGAATATTCGGGAAGTATTCCGAGACCACTCTATATGATCTCGACGAGGCCATCGAGACAATTCCAGCGATCCTGAAACTTCGCGACCGGCCGGGCGATGAGTGATACAGACAGGGAAGCGAGCGGCACGGCGGCGGCTAGTTTTATAGGGTAGCACAAAAACGTTCGGATGGTTGTTAGGCTAGCCGTAACAATATTTTACACAGCGCTATGGATAGATTTGTGCCAAACGAAGTTATAAATGCAGACAAATATCCAAAATGGTACACCTCGGATTTGAAGATGATTATTAACAGAAAGAATAGATTGTACAACAAGTTTAAGGTTACTGGTTTCCAGTCGGATTACGACAATTATTCTCAGTTAAGACGAGAAACGAAGTATTTAATAGACATCTGTTATCTCATGTATGTCTCCAACATCGTGTATTCCTGCGAATATAAAGTATTTCTGGTCTTATGTGAATACATTGAAAAAGGATCAAGGAATACCAAAAATACTTCAATATAACGGAGAATTTAAGGAAACTCCTTCTGGGATTGTAAACTCTTTTGCCGATCATTTTGAGAGTTGTTATGCGAATCGCGTGGGGTATGGTTCGCCTGATGTAACAGAAAATTTTCTCAGTGTTTTCGCATCGCACACATTTACTGTCGACGAAATCTTAGCTAAACTCAGTAGTCTGGATGCTGGTAAGGGTCCGGGTCCGGATGTTATATCCCGTATATCCCCCCTTTTCGTGAGGAGGATTGCTGAGGCGATAGTTGAACCTCTGCGTCATATATATCAGCTATCTTTTGACTCTGCTCGTTTTCCGGCACTCTGGAGGCACTCTACGCTTTTTCTTATTTTTAAGTCTGGCCCAAGGAGTGAAATAAAGAACTACCGAGGAATATCTTTGCTCTCGACTCTTGGAAAAGTGTTTGAGTCCACTATCACTGAGGAAATGTTCGCGACCTACAAGAATTGTCTTGCCTCTGAACAGCATGGATTCTTTCGGAGTAGATCTACAACAACAAATCTGGCCATTTACCAAGACTACTTGCTGCGGAATGTTGAGGGTGGACATCAGGTAGACGCCATATATACCGATATCTCCAGGGCATTTGACTCGGTGTCGCACGAACGTCTTTTGAGGAAGCTCGAGGCGATTGGAGTGTGTGGACATTATCTGGGCTGGATAGCATCATACCTTCGCGATAGAACCCAGTGTATTAAACTGAGTGGGGCGGTCTCGCGGAACATTCATGTTACATCCGGCGTACCGCAGGGATCTCACCTGGGCCCGGTTCTCTTTTTACTGTATTTTAATTCCGTTGTGACTGTTTTTAAAGTATACAGATGTCTTTTGTATGCTGACGATTTGAAGCTGTTTTTTCGTGTTAGATCTGTAAGCGATTGTTTTTATATTCAGCAGGATTTAGATAGGCTAATACAATGGTGTACTGATAACTGCTTAAATTTAAATGTTTGTAAATGCAAGGTCATGCGATTTTACCGATGTAAAAACCCTATTAATATTAATTATTCTATTAACGATGTTCTGTTGGATTCTGTGTCGCATTTTAACGATTTAGGTGTTATATTTGATCAGGAACTAAATTTTAATTTGCATATTGATAACATTTCTTTAAAGGCATATCGGATGTTAGGCTTCTTATGTAGGACCTGCAGACACATTTACGACACAAAAGCTATTGTTTGTTTATATAACAGCCTAGTTCGTTCGTTTCTTGAGTACAATAGTGTAGTTTGGTCCCCGTCATATTTATGTTATCAGCAACGTATTGAAAGTATACAAAATAAATTTGCCAAGTTTTTATTATACAAGCACAGATTTCCATACGGCAACATATCATATGTAACCAGAATCCAACTATTAGGCTTTAAGTCATTAAAGGGACGCCGTGAAAATGCTATGGCACTATTTTTGTACAAGTTGCTTAATAATATGATAGATTGTGATTACTTGGTTGCCGGTATCAACTTCCGGATTCCTACTAGAGCCACTCGGGCCAGACAAATTTTTTCAGGAAGGTACACATCGGACAAACTATGGTGTTAATTGCTTTTTGGACCGCCTAGTGAGGAACTATAACAGTAATTATATAGACATTGACTTGTTTTCGGTGAGCCTCGAGGTTTTTAAGGGATTGATTTTAAATATGTGATGTGTATGTTACGTAATGTCATGACAAGAGTATTATTATTATTATTATTATTATTATTATGTTTGTTAGCAGCAGTAAGCGGTGGTACCGATGAGACTGCTGCATGTTATTTTGTCTTTGATTTATATATTCGCACGTCAGACATTTCATTCTCTATTCTACAGTTTTTGTCACTGTAGTAGGTAAATATTTTGTTCTTTGATTATAAGTATGTCGAATTAGATTTAGTCTGTTGAAGTTATGTAGTGTACCATTTGGAGGGTAAGACTCTGTAGAGTATGAAGAAATAAATAAATAAAAAAGTGTATGCAGCCTCGGTAGATCAAGCTGCTAAAGACTAAAGAATTTTGTCGTTTTGTGTCCCAGCATATTGTGCAATTTTCAAATAATTGGAAAATATATCCTGTTGAATTTGTATGATCTACTTCATTGTTACACCGATCCGAGTCCACATAGCCGACAAAAATCTGGTTAAAAATACCTTTTTTATATAGGTACTAATTTAAGTTCTACTGTACCTTTTACAGATCTTAAAATACGTTTAAGGCATTGCCATAATTCTGTATTATTTTCATGTGGATATTTACTTAATAAATTAGTGGCTGTACATAAGTCTGTACATTAAGCAACCTATTAAGTTTCGATAAGGTGCATCAATCTTTTAATCAGAATTGAGTTCAGTATAATTTAATTTATTTGGTAATGATGTAACGGGCTTCCAATCAGTCATATTAAATTTATTTAAAAGAGTTTTAAATATGAACTCTGATCTAACGTAATTTCATTCTCACAACGCTCTACTTTAATTTCAAGAAATTTAATAACGTACTATGGACTAAATGTCCATGTTGATAAACCGACTCGCTTAACATTTCATTCTGTAAGCCTAATAGACTATGTGATTTCAAACTTTTATCAAGGACAAATAAAATCCAGTGTTATAAATAGTGGTCTTTCAGATCACGAAGCAGTCTGGTGTTGTTTCACTATAAACCAGAAAAGAAGGGAGAGATCAAAAAGATGGGGTAGATTATTTACGAAGGATAATTATGATAAGTTCTCGCACATGGCTGCTTTGAAGAGGTGGGAGAGTGTGTTGAATTTCGATGATCCATTGGCACAATTTCACGTTTGTCTGATAAATATTTTTAATGCCTGCTTTCCTCTTAAGCTTTTAAAGCAAAGAGTAAAAAAACCCTGGATAACCAATGGAATTAGGACCTCAGCCAAGAATTTAAGATAACTCCATTACATTAGGAAGTATAACATTTATAACGCATGTTCTGTCGGATATTTTTCGGCATATAAATCCACATTTCATAGGGTAGTGAAGGCAGCTAAACAGATGTATTACAGAAATAGAATCTCTTATTCTTCTAATAAACAGAGGGAGGCATGGAGGATTGTCAATGAACTTCGGGGTAAGAAAAATGTAACTAATTTCGCTGATACCAAATTGACAGCTAATAATCTTAATGACTTTTACTGCACTATCGCAGATAGCATATCCGGCCAAATACAAAAAAATATAGATTTTGATAACTTTATTAAGGATACTTATGTACCAGAAGCTTTCTTTTTTGTGCCCACCGATGTCGATGAGATTAAAAAAACTATTCATCAATTAAATAATAACAAAACACCAGGGTGGGATGGTGTATCTTGTAAAATTTTTTGTAATCTTCCAGTTGATGCTTACTGATTCTTGCGGAAACTGTGAATATTTCTTTTGCGACGGGTACTTTTCCCGACACATTGAAGATTGCAAATATTATTCCTCTGTATAAGGGCGGGGATGAGGATTGCCCTTCAAATTATAGACCAGTTGCACTGTTCCCAACTTTATCTAAAATCATAGAGAAGCTCGTTAAAATTCGAATTATTAGTTTTGCAAAGCGAAATAGTATACTTAGTTCAGTGCAATTTGGGTTTTTGGAGAATAGTTCGCCAAATGATGCTATTTTTAATTTTCTCAGACTTTATCTGGTAATGAATGATCGAGAGGCTTCAGCAGCAGTGTTTTGTGACCTGACGAAAGCATTTGATTGCGTAAATAATAGAATACTGTTGCACAAGCTAAATGCCTACGGTTTCAGGGGTTCCAGTCTTGGCTGGTTTGAATTGTACCTGAATAATAGAACATAATCAGTTTCTTACAACAAGTTAGTGTCTGACCAACAAACGTTAAGGTGTGGGGTTCCCCAAGGTTCAGTCTTGGGGCCTGTTCTATTTTTGCTGTATATTAACGATATTGTAAACCTGCCTATTTCGGGAAAATTTACTTTATTTGCGGACGACGCTACTATTCTGTGGAGTGGTGCAAGCAGGGAAGACTTGACAGATATTGTTAATTATGATTTGTCTTTGGTAAAAATGTGGTGTGATGCAAACAAATTATGTTTTAATGTTACCAAAACAAATATTATGTCTTTTAAACGAAGTGTAGGTCCAGTGTATTTAGACAATAATTTATTAAACAATTCAACTCTTAACAAATTTTTAGGATTACATATTGACAATAAACTTAAGTTTGAAAAGCATGTAAGGCACCTTAACCAAAGGTTGTCTTCGAATTGTTTCGCTTTAAAGACAATTTCCATTAACTTAGGAAAAACTATTGCCAAGCAAGCATATTTTGCATTAATAGAATCCCATTTACGATATGGCATTTGTTTTTGGGGTTCTTGTGCTAAACAGCTAATGCATACAGTATTTATCTTGCAAAAAAGAGCACTAAGGTATATGAATAAATCCAAATCAAGAGATTTATGTAAACCTTTTTTTATTGCAGACAGCATTTTGACATTACCTTCATTATTCATCCTGGAAACAGTATCACTGGTACACAAAAAATATCGAAACACCTTAGGCAAAAATGCAACTAGCCACAATACAAGAAGATCATTTCAAATTTCATTGCCCATTCCCAGGTCTTCCCAGTTTCATAGCTCGGTCGTTTTTAGTGGGCGTCTGCTGTTCAATCATTTGCCTGCTCGGGTAAGAGAGATTTATGATGGTAATATATTTAAGAGGGAAGTTAGAAGGTTGCTTGTTGCGAGAACTTATTATGATGTCCTAGAATATTTTGAGGATAATTTATGATACTTGGGTGCCTGAAATTTTTAAAATTTTTAAATTTTACTTACATTGACTGTGATATGTATGGATATTTACTTAGATTTTTGTTGTGTAATTTTCATTTTATTGACGCATATGTATCTTTGTTTTGTTTATTCATTTTATTGTATTTTACTCTTTGACTGGTAGACTAAGTGTATATGTATGTATATTATTTTTTAAATTGCTATTTTCCCTGCTTTGTCAGCAAGATTGTACGATCTTTGGACGAATAAAAGCATTTTGAGTTTGAGTTTGAAGAAATTTCTTATTTCTTTCATTTCTTAAATACTGTCCATCAAACTACCAGAAAAATTTCCAAATCAATTACTAATGGGTTACAGTTCACGGACTACAGGTGACGCACTAATATCAGCAGAATTAAACTTGTCTCAAATCAATAGAGCAATTGATACACTTAAGAAAAGAAACTTCGGACATGATCGAGAAAAATCGAGTAAAACAGAAAAGACGATCTAGTAAACATCGTAAGCCTGCGAAAACTACCAAGTTGGAGACCTATTATTAGGTAATGAACAAAAATGCCGAAGATCAACGTAAGAAGCTAAATTCCAAGTACAATGGTCCCATGGTCATAATAGAGGTATTGTCTAATGACAGATACAGAGTACAAGACATACCCCACTCTACTTGAAGTTCCACTAAGAAATTCGACTATGTTATCGCAGCGGACCGAATGAAGCCATGAATACCGCCTGCAGGAGTTTCAGGTGATAACCAAAGCGAGAGCGGGGAAGATGGCGTTCCTTTTCCATCTGGCTCAGATGTTGCGAGGACGCAACTTTTCTTAGGTTGGCCGAATGTAAAATATTCTAATATTAGTTAAAATATTTAATAAACATATTTTTATGAACATCCTGTATTACTTAAAATGCTACCCAACCGTCCGTGATATTTATCTTATATCCTTGAAAACTGATACCCTAACATAAAACAAATAATATGAGCAGGGATTGAGAGAGACCTAAAACAAGAACGAAGGCAGTGCAATGAGGGCAGCACTTTGGCCGATTAAGAACCATGTATATAGAGTGGTCATAGTTTACCTATGTGTGGTTGTTTTGTGTGAAATCATGTCGACATGTGAATAATAGTTTATATTGTTATTAAAGTCCATGGCAGGAGTTTTGAAGGTATACCAGTGTTTATTGCCGTTGGGCAAGGTATTACCAGGTTGTGGTTGAATGTGTAGCAATGACCGGGATGCCCTCTGTTTTGTGCACAATGCCTACGAGTTGGTCTTGTGAGTGTGAGGGCGTCTCACTTGTCTTCTCGAATTGACACACTTGGGTTCTAAGATCTCGGTATGTGTTATCTTAGTTTCCGGGTGCTGAGATGCTTACTGTTTAGCGGCAGTGGAGCGTCTGGGGTAGCCCAAACTATTTAATTTATTTATTTATTTATCAACGGGAATATCCCAATTTTACAAAAAGTCAATTTTACAAAAATTAATTATTAGTCTAGTCTAAGAATAAAATGTTAAAAAAAATTAAGTACACAATATATAAATAGCAAACGAGCTATAAAGTTACAAACTATACACTAACTATAAAAACAACAATGGACCACTAAATTATGTAAAAGGATAGGCTAGCAATCTATTGACTATTAAGTGCTGCCCTAAGGGAGTACAAGGAGGTGTTAAACAAGTCAACTCTCAATTCATTTGCATGATACATCATTCTGTTTATAGATGAGAATTGACCATAATTGGTGCGATGGTTTTCAATATGAAATGTATTCACAACTCTAAGTGATCTAGGAGGAGCATGAATATGAACAAGTTGCAGGAGGTCACTACAATCTATACTGTTATTAAGTATTTTATAAATAAAGATTCTATCAAAATTAATTCTCCTTTCATTTAAGGACTTTACATTCAACATAGTCAGGAGCTGATCATATGTACAAGTTTCAACATCAAGTCCCAATCTAAATCTGACATGACACAAAAATTTGCGCTGCACTCTTTCTAGTCTGTCCCTATGACATTGATAGTATGGTGACCATACACAAGTATTATTCTCCAGTTGAGATCTAACTAAACACAAATACAAACTTTTGAGAGCAAATACGTTTTTGAAATCCCAACATTTTTAGAGCTCTATTATACACATAGTCAATATGATTTACAAAAGTTAGTTTGTTGTCAAATATAATTCCTAGATCCTTAATTGTAGTTACACTATTAAGCAGAATATTTTGTATATAATATGAGTTAAGTTTTGGGCTGGATTTTCTGCTAAATTGTATATATTTACACTTACTTACGTTAAGGTGCATATTATTGTTTTCGCACCATTCCTCAAAACGTTGAAGGTCTCCCTGCAAAAGTACTGATGCATCTGGTGAGTCAAACACTTTAAATACCTTTAAATCATCTGCATACAATAAAACATTACTATGTTGGAAACAGTTCAGGTGACACTAGCTAGTCGTCGAAGAAAGAAGGTATATGTCTGAGATTATATAATAATATTGTATTGTGTATATTGATGGATATTTGCATGAAGCAAGGGGACAGAGGTTCCCCGGTGAGTACACTTTATTTTTATCATTGATCAGTCAGTACAGCAATTGGTTAATATTTTTGTTTCATGGTCACCTCAATCTCTGGCTATATACCGAGTAGAGTTCGCTGAATGAATTGCATTGTCAATACTCACGTAAGTGTGATCTTATAAAACACTAATTTTACAAATGTATACATACCAAACAAGTAACCATCACTGCTTTCCTACCAACAACATCAGATATTCCTCCAATAATTGGTGATGTGACAAACTGTAAAAAACTAAACATTGATCCAAGAAATCCACCAAATAATACCGAGTTAAATTCATCCGGAGCCCCGACAAGCTTTTGAAAAAAGTATATCTGACTGGCAAGCCAAGAGTATACTCCGGTGCTATCATTTTCCCTGTAATGGTCTAATAACGATGGAAGTAATGGTAATATCATTGTAAATGCCAGTAAATCTAGTAAAAGTGAAATAAAAACCACATAAACCGAATTGTGGACTTTTTCTATATCCCCTTTCATCATGGACAGATATTAACACTAAGTATTTAAAGAAATTACTGAATTAGTTTAAATAAAATTAGTCCAACAACTTTCTAATTTTGAATTTTAGTATTTATTTACAAGCGGGTACGGACAGTGTACGCCCTGTAGTCTCAAGCCGTTGAGCCGCGAGCCAGCTGAGTTGGACCGCTTGGACGGAAACATAACGAGATATCTGGCGCCAATTTTTTCGTTTGCTGTGCTATGTAACTAGATGCTAGCGAGGTCCAAATCACGGATAGTCCCACGGCCACCCCGTGATAGTCCTGACCAATCAAAAGCATGTCGCTAGCGTTCTGCATTGAAGCATGTTCCTCCGCTCGCTACGGGTTCTCAATAAACAGGAACTATCCCAAAATTAACACAAAGTAAATTAATAAAAAAACATATCCTTAGAAAAAAGGTAAACATAACATTTGTCGCGACCGGCGAGAATCGAACCGGCACCGCAAGAATGACACTCTGTCTATCACACCACCGAGGCGTTTTGCTAGAACCTAGAACGTAAAGACCAGGGTTGCCAACACTTCCAAAAGTATATCTACTAAATGAGACTATCAAATCTACTAGAAATCTACTAGACGAGAATTAGGAAATTTTTAAATCTACCAAAAAATCTACTAGGTATTGCTAACTGCCCTTGATAAAAACGAATATGGAAACTCATTTGTTATTAATGTTATTACCAGAGACAAGGGGTCTCTGTGATTACTTTAAAATAAAACACTTTTTGGTTGGACTTTCGTTTGGAATGACCACCCCAAGAAAACGCTTGCATATTCTTCGATTCTCCGTGTCGTTTCAAGTCGGCGTATCGACTAGCAATTATTTTCCCATAAAATTTGCATTTAGCTTCCTTTCCTGAAGTACGTTCAATAGCCAACAACCACTCCTTAAAAGCAGGGTCCTTCACAGGGTCGTAGACAGGGGAGCAATACGTTTCCCAGCGGCTACTAGTGCGGCCTTGTCTACGGTTCGCCCCCCACCCCCCTGAGAAAAAATCCTGTCTACGCCCATGGTCTTTCAACCAAGCTCCTCGAAATTTTTGAGTGTATTGCGTTTTAGGCATAGCTCTGTAATTAACATATTTTAATTTAATGTATTGTTCATCATATTTTTGTCTCGCTGTACTTACCTGACTATCAAATAATTGTACTGCACTCGTAAACAGTGTTGCCAGATCAGTTTTATAGTTAGGTAGTAGATTGATGTAAAAAAATAGTAGATTGATTAAAAAAAATAGTAGATAACAAATTCACTGTCTAGGTTTTAAATAAAACTAAAAACGACCCTATTTAATATTATTCAGTCGGTTTTGAGTAAACATGCAGACTCACAAGTCGTAAGTAAAATGCCAATGACGTTCAAACGATTCAAAGGACGAGCCGGTGAGTCCCTTATGTATATATACAGAACTTGTGGTGGTGGTGCCAATTTTAAAAACTGCACAAAAATAGCAACGTAACCGCACTGCACAAAAATAATTAAGATGATATGTTAGAATTTTAAGATTCCTGTTTAATTTTTTAATTTTTTTTGTAGTTTTAGGATATTTAATCAAGTATTCTGGTTTTCTCTAAATAATAGTAGAATTTACCTTTAAGAAAGTAGAATAGTAGCCAAAGGTCAAAAATAGTAGATCTACTATAAAAATAGTAGACCTGGTAACACTGCTCGTATCGAACGAAAATATCATCGAAAGAGTGGAAAGACCAGCATATTTAAAATCTGCAGTCTACAATATACGCTAAGCCTGCCGGTAATTCCCCCGGATTCTCTGGGTATATTTGATATACTGTAGAGAGGCATTAAGAGATTCTTTACACAAATAGTGCACTATATAAAAATCGGCTCCTCCTATTGGTCGATCCGCATGCCCCTCCGCTCGCTTCAGATTCAGATTCAGATTATTTATTCATGCCAATATTGTAATACAATGTACATACGTCAATCAATAAAAAATATATATATGTATAGATAATTATCAGAATAAACAAATTAAAATAAACACATTGTTAAAATATTAAAATTGATATACATTAAAATCTAACAATAATAAAATAAGACTGTACTAAAGTAAAATAACACATTAAAATCAACACCTACATAAAAACATAATGACTTTACAGTCAAAACACAGGGTCTGCGAAAAGTGAATATAGGCATGCTGCTGAGAGTTATGGGATAGTCTACAGACGTAAGTTGTGCTACCATCTAGCCGCTCCACAATCAACTAAATTAGATGGCGAATTATCGGTTATAGTTTTCTATAGTCTACCAAATAATTACTTTGATAGACTTAGATCAAAATCCGTAAACGCTACGGATTTTGGGCCTAGACATTTTCTTTCAATGGCTTAGAGTTACGAATGCAGCGACACAAATAGAGGTTGTTTAATTATAATTCTGATTCTACTAGATTTTCTACTGCCCACTAGATCATAAATTTGCCCACCATATGAAGACCTCAATCTACCAGAATTAGTAGAAAATCTACTAAGTTGGCAACCCTGGTAAAGACATGGAACACGTATGACGGCGATGGGCTGGCTCGATGACTCGCGGCTCGAGACTACAAAGTTTACACTGTCCGTACCCGCCAGACTCTAACGCTAGCGGCGGATCACCGTACCGCCGATCTACCCGTCCGTCCGATACGTCCTCCCATACGTTGACATCAATGTTGTAATATGTATTGAATGCAGTGGAATGTATTCGCGGAAACACATGCAAGCTACTGTATATCCACTATAATACAATTTTTGTTAATTATATCCTGGTTTTTAATTAAAGCAAAATATATCGTAAAAAGCGCATCCAAAGTACGGCACGTATTACATTACAAGTAATATTTCACTGTTCGCATGGCCCTCCGCTCGCTTCGGGGCTCAAGGCTCAAGGATAGGAAACTAACCAAGTGCTAACCAAAACTAATCCAAGACATACCCAAAATAAAAAAAAAACTGTTTAGAAATAAAACTTTAAAAAAACCGACGTGGTGTGAACCCGTGTCGCCGAAGTGAAGGTTAGTTCGTTTACCATGCAGACCATCTGCGGCCTTACAATCATCACTGCATCACTAACACATAAAAACGTAAGACGGACAATGGGTGGGTGGGAGGCACAGTCACTTTCTTTACTTTCTTATGACCGTGAGTGGGTGGGTGGTCGGTGGTCCGCCGCTAGCGCTAGGGTATTATTTTATTTTAGTAACGGCGTTCTGCGATCTGATTGGTTATAGCAAGGCACGTGATATACGCGGCGCAATGTTTTTTGCGCTGTCAAAATTACGCCGGAAATACGCGGAAAAGTTGGATTTTGTTCAACTTTTTAACGTAAAGGATAGTTCATATAGCAACGAATCACGAAATACGAATCACGAATTTTAACGCCATTGGTCAGAATAATTGACGGGAGAGTTGACAGGTGCATAATTTAAGATTTTACGAATTCGTGAAATTTAAAATCTACGGCGCGGGAAACTTGAGTTCATTTCAAGATTTTACGAATTTGTGAAAAATTTCGGCCGATTTGACAGTTTGCATATTGGTTTTTATGTTAGATTAATTTAGATTTGATTTGTTTTCGTTATTTTTTCGTATGTATGATGTTTGATTCGCCCTTATATATTTACCTATGATATGTGAAGAGCTTTATGTAAATAAGATATTTTTTGTTTTTATAATTATTATAAGATAAGCTCTTTATGACAACCGGCAGCTAAATACCTTAAAATAAAATATGAAAATAATAATGAACTACGGTTGATATTGGCGCTCTACTGTACCAATAATATTAACTGCTGGTGATAAAAGTTTTATCTTAAAATATACCTATATCTAAGTGTAAGAGATAACGTCTCTGGTGCTGAAATTGGCTGTCGGGTGTGGTATTTTTTTTTTGTATATGGAGAAATCTTTTCCACAAGGAAATCGAAGTCTTTCAAAGACATTTTATGGTAGTTCCTAAATATTTTCTCCTCATTTACCCTAAATTTTTTGCACGAAATTATGATACTCCATGCGGCCACCGTTGCTTAAAGATCTCACAGACACCAATAGACCTATTCCTATTATTCTTTTTTGTCGCATCTTAAGCAACAAGTAAGCTCCTATTACACGTCTATGTCGGCAATAAAATACATTCATATTAGAATATTAATTATTAATTTTGAAAAACTCAAAAAGGAAACACAACCCTCCTAACCTATCGTCAAAGGTAAATGTCACAGTGAAAATTTGACATTTCCAAGAAACGTCTACGAATTTCGTCTTCGTATGAAATGGTCACTTTTCACGAATTTGTAAAAACAACGATTCGTGATTCGTGTTTCGTGATTCGTTGCTATATTAACTCGGCTTAAAACCTGACTACCTGACAGCGGCTGTCATTTTCAGGATTCGGGTTTGTTTTGCCTGATCTGATTTTTTTAAATATACCTATGTTATATATATAATAGTAGAGGTGTGTCGGTCCGGGTGGACCCGGTCCAAATGAACGAATCCAGTAACGGAACGAGTCGGACCGAATCCGTCATATCATTCGGACCCGGTCCACTACTTGCTTTAACGGAGCAGAAATCGCGGTGCGAGGACTGCAAGCGATGCCGTGGTGAATCGGTTCGGGTGAAGCAACGATTTATAGGAGTCGAGTTCCTTGAATTAATACAATTCGGTCCGAGTCCGGAATTTTGTTTGAGAAACCAGAGAAACCTTTTGCGTAATAATCGCGTATGCATTTGTTATTATAAGAACATTTTTAATGGTTGCTTTTGTTTTAAAATTTTAAATAATATCTTGTTTACATTAAAAAAAAATTAGGACAATAGATATTTTTTAAAAAACTAAAGAAAATAGCAGACATTTTTTAAAACAAAATATATTTATATTCCTTTATATATATAAAATATAAACTACAAGAGCTCAGTTCCACTTGATATGGAAATTGTTGATTTTGTATAATTTTATGCTGCCTATTTAAAACCAAATTCGTATGGTGTTCAATATCAATATTATTTTCAATTTAAATAAAACATTTAAACCTCACAAAATCTTAGAAAGAATAATGCAGGTTATGCAAAAAACTCCCGTCGCAAAACACAAACGTTTGTGTTTCACGGCGCGGACCGGTAAGCGATAGCTAGGTATGTGACATGCCAAGAAGGAGCAGTGAATCGGTCGACTGGACCGAATCCATTGGACCGGGTCCACTGACGGCCTGATTCAGATGGACCGAATCCATCAACGGACCCGGACCGCCCATCACTATATAATAGGTTTGTTCTAGCAGCGATTTCAAACGGTTCCAAACCGTACGGAGTTTGCGCATAGCCATATAAGCGACGCTTATATCGTTATGCGCAAACTCCGGACGGTTTGAAACCGTTTGAAATCGCTGCTAGAACAGACCTTATGTCACCTATGCATCTGATGGTGCATTACAGCAGGGCTGGCCAACCTGTCGATCGCGATCGACCAGTCGATGGCGGCTTCAGTCCCGGTCGATCTGGAAAGTTCAGCGTCTTGAATTTAGAATTACAAGGCAAGAAAAAACCAATATTAGAAATGACGAGTTCTACTGCAGCATTTAAGAGTCAAGCAGAATGCATGAATCAGATCTCGATAGCAAACAGTTTCAACGATTTGCTCACATTAAAGATTATTTAGAAAAATATTTTACCTACCACTTTACACCTGATAAGTATATGGAGGAGGTAAAGGCAGTGATTTCCACTTTAAAATAAGATTTATTGACTTCAAAAGCTGGTGGAGTTTATCAGTTATCTATTTAAAATTAATAGGGACGCAAGCGAGACTTCCAAATTTGCAGAGATGTTCCATATTAACCACATTTCACTTGAAAATGAAATTCTTACTCTGTGCACTGATGTATTTCTGAAAGCGAGATCAGGATCTAATCAGAACATCTGGAAATTGATGTCCAAA
Source organism: Pissodes strobi (assembly GCA_016904865.1). Taxonomy (NCBI): domain Eukaryota; kingdom Metazoa; phylum Arthropoda; class Insecta; order Coleoptera; family Curculionidae; genus Pissodes; species Pissodes strobi. The sequence goes on along the minus strand of MU182903.1, from coordinate 209,896 downwards.
GAAAAATACTCGAATATAAAAAAAAAATTGCCGAGGCCGTTCATTGGTGTATTGGCTCCACATATTTGTGTGTATCAGCATTTTCATACTTGAAACTTACAAAAAATAAGCAGCATTCATGCTTAACGGACGCTCTTAGGTTGGATTGGTTAAGGTTAGCCATTTCCAACTACATACCGGACTATGCTAACTTGGCAAGAAACATGCAAACTGAATAATTATGGCACTAATTTTAGTATGTTCACCTTACGTAAAGCCGTTTACAAATATTTTTAACTGTAGAGCGATTTTTATTTAACAAAATAAAAGTAAATGATATTAGGTTTCTTCTTTACCCCTTCACAGACTTCTATAACCAATCAAATTGAGGTTATTCCGATTTTTTAGGTCATGAGTAAAAAGAAAGTCTAATTTGTAGATCTCACTGAGTTCTGAAAATAAGCAGTAGATCTTCCGCTCTATCAAGTTGGCTACCCCTGGTTTATACAACCTAATAAATTATTATATTATTAAATTTTGAACTGACAAGGCTTGAAAAATACCTAAATATAAATAAACTAAAATTAAACATCCAAAAAACAAAATCAATGATTTTAACAACTAGATATAAGAATTCCTTGATAAGGAACTGTTCAGATATTAAAATATATGGCACTAATATTGAAATGGTTACAGAGATTAAATACTTGGGTTTTTTATTGATAATTGTTTAACATTTAAGTGTCACTTTTCTTACATCTATAAAAATATATCAAAAAAGCTATTTTTTTTTCTCTAGAGTTGCACCAATGTTATCAATGAATTCAAGAATTACGGTTTATCAAACAATTTTGGATAATGGAAGCAGTGTTGCCACAAGCACTTTTTTTTTCGAGGTAGATTAACGTAAACCAGCGGGTTGGATTTGGGTCGGTGAGGGGTAGATTAAATAAAAGCTAATATATTCACTATTTTTCATTTAGAAGTCGCAAATTTTATTAACGTCTAGCCGCTGACGGTAACTAATTATCCATATGGTATTATTAGGGCTTTACATGGCCCTCCGCAAATAGTATTATTAGGGCTTTGCATGGCCCTCGCTCACTAAAGGAGCTCAAACAACAAAAACTAACCATGTGCTTACCAAAACTAACCCAAAATTAAGAATTGTTTTTTTATTAATTTACCTTTTTTTCTTAATTTTGGGTTCGCCTTGGGTTGGATTTGGTTAGCATTTGGTTGGTTCTTGCGAGCGGAGGGCCATGCAAAAAGGCATAATAATACCATATGGATAGTCAGTTACCATCAGCGGCTAGTCGTTAGTGCAAATTTTGCGTTAGCCTAAGCATAACCTAAGGAACTCACTAATCACTAAACAGTTTGACGCTGGACAGAATATATTTACAGTTTTAGCACACTATAACAACTAACAAAAAAAGCGGTTACTTTTTAGTTGAAGTGTCAGGCCGATTTTGTCGTTTTACGGTTTTTTTCTCAGAAACACACATGGAAACACATAAACTGAGTGTTTTTACGTAATTTTTAGTCATTTTTTTAGGCGGAAACCTAATAGTAATCAACTGTCTCCCGGGCCAGTGGAGTGAATAGGGGTGCTGGGTGAGGTAAAAAAGGTGTACAAAAATAGAAAATATTCGGTTGCAAAGGCAAATTTTGTTAAAAATATGTGCTATTTTTATAATTATTCCAGTGGCTTGACAAGGATAGGGAAAAAGAGCTTCACTTTCCCGTTGCAGTTGATTATTTTTTTATGGTTCTACTAATATTTCACTTCGCGCATGGCCCTACGCTCGCTCCGGGAGCGCAACCAGACAAAACTAACCCACACTAACTCAAGGCATGCCCAAAATGGAAAAAAAAAGATTGTCGGGTGTGTATTGCCTATATTTCTAGAGTTTTTGTAAAGTGGTGCTGAAAATTTGTGTGAAAACCCAAACTTTGGGGGCTTTTTTTCGGCTCAAATGTGATGGATCTTCCGATTTCAAATATATGTTTTTTCATTTTGAGCATGCCTTCGGTTAGTTTTGTTTCGTTGCAACTGCAACGGGACAGTGGAGTCCATTTTCCCTAACCTTGTTACGCCACTGGAATATGTATAAAAATGCCACATTTTTAACAAAATTCGCCTTTGCAAACCGAATATTTTCTTTTTTTACCTACAACTTTTTACCCCACCCAGTACCTCAATTCGCTCCACTGTCCTGCAAATCATTTGATTACTATTAGGTTTCCGCCAAGATACAAAACGCCAAAAAATTACGTAAAAATGTTCAATTTGTGTGTTTCTGAGGAAAAAACGACAAAATCGTAACTAAAAAATTACCAAAAAAGCAGAAAAAGTTCAGTACATTAACGATTTAACCCAATTCCCAGGGGAATCACGAGGATCACGATCACGATAATCAAGAATCCTTGGGTGACCGTTCAATGTTACCAAGTCAATATCGATCGATAATATCGTTAAATTAACGGACACGCGTTTTCTAGCGACATCTATTAGTAGAATACCTTATTAAATTATTATGACAGCTAAAAAATGCCGAAAAGTATAAAGCTTGGTCAGGACTTCTTTAAAGACAATGTCTAGATTCTTGATTATTTCACTTTTTTAAAACTATTGAATAATTTTTTTTTTGTATAATTTACTTTTTTTTATAACTGGTATTTTGGGAGCGGGGTAGATATGTTCGAGTGGAGCGAGAGAGCGAAATTGTATTAAAAAGGGGCAGATCTGCCCCGAACGGGGTAGCAGTGGCAACACTGAATGGAAGTAAAGCAGCTTTACAGAGGTTACAAAACCGAGGCATGCGTATTATATTGAAATGTAGCACTGTAGCAGATATACACTTACACTAGTAATTATTATGATGCATGAATATCTTCAATGGCGAAAAGTACAATCCAGACTGAGGTTTTGTATATTAATATTTATTTATAAGGCACTAAATAGTATATTGCCTTCTTACCTGCTAAAACGAATTACCTTTAACAGGGATGTCCATGACTATGGAACAAGGAACCGCGATAATGTTAGCAGAACAAATTCTGTTAGAGCAATGAATTATCTTCTCTTTAAAGGTCTACAAGAATTTACCTCAAAATTTACGAGCCTCTCCTTCATTGGAAACTTTTAAAAAAGGTCTAAATCTGGTTGTGTGGGTTTAGAATGTTTAAAATCTATGAATTGTCAAATCAAATAAATGAATATCTCTGAATTGTCAAATACAATCTTTAAATATTATTTTTATGTATAGGCATTTCGGTTACTTTAAAGTGACCGTGTGTTGAGCCCCCTTTCTGAGGACCAATGGTTTTGCTCCTAGGCAATACGCCAGCACACCCCTCTTCCGGCGGTTAGACAGAGGCAGAGCTACCCTTTTGCTTGGATTACACGTTATTCCAGTTTGACGGGCCTTGTATTCGGGGTGGGAGCTCCAATATGACGTGTCTGTGCTCCTGGTGCTCTCGACTCTTGCACAAAATTAAAATCAATGAAGGGCACAGGCAGAAACGGTCCCACGGCAGCATCAGGCTGCCCCCGGCGTGAATGGGTATTGCTTCTGGCTTGGAATCTATGAAAGGTACAGACTACGCTGGCTAGGACGTCCGATTCTTCTTCGGGGGATAAAACGGTCACTAAACGTTTGCCTCGTGTCGCCGAATGGCCTGTGTGAATGGCGCCCAGAGAGCCGTCACCGAACGTGTTCATTCAACCGAAGACGAAACGGAATTGAAAATTGTTTTAATAATAGGTTTAGATTTTATAAAACACAACATAAATCAAACATGAAATGCTTGCCACAAAAACTAGCATCTTCAGACAGCGCTCGCTACGGAGGCTCAACAAACAGGAACTAACCAAGTGCTAACCAAAACTAACCCAAGATCAAGAAAAAAAACGTTTTACAAACATAATGTAAAAAAGAATTAAAAACATAGCTTGGCACTGACAGAGATCGAACCAGCAACCTTCGCATCACAAACACGCTATCTAACCACTGACCTATCAGACGGTTGGAAGCAATCGCGTGTACCGTGAAGACATGTCTTGTCTTGTCTTAAATGGATTATTGGCTTCTGTTCCTTTCAAGGACAATTTGCCAGCACATTCAGGGTGTGTTTGGGGTGGGTCTGACTCTAAGTCATATCCCAAACACTGACTATTCTTTCAAAAGTGCTGTGAGCTAGTCGTTTTTATAGTTTGGTTTTTCTTCTCTTTTCTTTTCTTCTCGGCACTTCAGTGAGCTAGAAAATTAGTTCAACAACACAACAAAGGATTTATAACTCTTCTCGATCTCGGGCAACGGGAGATCTAGGACATTTCAAAATGGGAGTTGCCTCGGATGGATGGGGATGGGTATTGTGTTAGGTCTTACCCAATTATCATTCTGCTAGCCGCAGAAAAGGAAAATATCTGAAAGGTGAGCAACATATGTCAAAGTGTAATTTCATTATATTTAAGGAATTCATTCATTTGTTTAATTATATTCGTATTTAAATTAGACAAAACTGTCAAAATTTCCAAAGGCGGAGTAATTCCCTCTCTTGTAATATTCTCATAAAGATCAAAACCAGGAATCATGTTAATCGGCATTCAAAAAAGATGTGATTCAAATTTTCAACCTGCCCACATTCGCACGCTGGGTCATTTTTAATCCCTATTTCATATAAATGCTCACTATCAAGCCAATGTCCTGTTCTCATTCTAACAATAGTCGTAATGTGTCTACGGTCTATGAAGGGAAATTTCTTGTACCATTTTGAAGTGGGGAGAGAGTCTTGGACCCTGGCATACCATCTCCCTTTATTGTTATTTTGGGGGAGGTAGCAGCCATAGGTTAATTGGGGTGATAGTTTATTAGAATTCATTTTCCAGCTCCATATCAGATGATATGTCGCCAGATTTTTTATATAAATTGTTTAGAATTTTCCGTATATGGGTAGGAGCTAAGTCTATATAGTTTTGGATTTCTGTATCGATTGAATTTTTCTTAGAGGTATGAATTGCACTTTGAGACTTAGCTTGGTTAGAATTATAGAATGTCAATTGATATTCAGGGGGTGTATGATATGTTTTGGATGAAGAGGATGGTGTGTAACTAGCCATGAAATTTCCTGGAGTAGCAGCTGCTTTATCGTGTATAGCTTGGGAAACAGGGGGGGATTGTGTTACACTTGAGAAGGTGGGGTTTCTTTTGTCGGGTCTTGAATTTGGGAAAAATATTTGTTCATTATGTTCATTTTTGTCATATCCTGTTGTGTTATTTCTTATGTTTCTTTTTTTGGCGGGGTTTGTTAGTATCTGTTGATAAGAGCGTTTTTGTTTGGTGTTTTCTTGTTGAGAAGCCAATCTTCTTTGCGAGATTGGAATATTATTTTCTGCAATATTAGGTTTTCTTTTTAAATGCGGAAAATCCGCTGGGTGATTAACATTTTCATTATTTGTATTTGCCTTAGGACATAATTGGCTCGCTTCATAGAAGGAGACATTCTCAAAAATCATAATATTTTTAATATATTTTTGTCTATTATATTCACTACACTGTTTTGAGGTCGAAATATGATCAATATTATTGCAATGCTAGCATTTTTTTTCACAGATGGGGGTTTGTGTGCCCTCATCATTAACATAAGTTTCATGATCTTCCTGTCCGCATATAAAACATTTTTTCTTGCTTCTACATTGGGTTCTAATATGCCCATATCTAAGGCAATTGTAGCATTGCGTGACTGGAGGTATATAAGGGCTCACTCTCATATTGAGTCCATAAATATTTACTTCCTTGGGTAACGTTGTCCCATCAAAGGTAATTAAGATTGATCTTGTTGGAGTATATATATATTCCTTACTTCTGTTATCATTTTCTAGATCATTATTGGTTTGATTATTTTTTTTAAGTTCTCTTCTATTTAATCTTATTATTTGTATTATTTTATAGGGAGAAGAGATCCCCTCCAGGAGCGAGTCAGTCTCGATGTCCGGATCGACGTTTCTAATTACACCCTTACATGAGGTTAAATTAAATGGAATTGTTACTTTAAGACCGTTATCTTTATGTTTGGGATCTTCCACGAACTTATTAGCCGCCTTATAATTTAAAAATTCAATACCTATTTTATTTCTACCCTTAATATTAATTTTTTTAACTTGTAATTTTAAGTTGAATATTTCTTTAGCAATTTTTAACTGACTATATTTGCCTATATTTTCTTTCCCATCACTACCCTCTACACACGCTAAGTATGGGGGGTTGTCATTAATAGTGTATAATCGTTGATATGGTATTTTTACATTCTTATTCTTTAAGTTTTTTTCGCTATCGTTCTGTAGACCGCCATCTTTTCCCTCTTTATTAATGCTAGAATTACGGATCTCGTTATGACCTTGAATATCTTGCTCACCCAAAATTATATTTTCTACTTCCTTTTGCGACAAAAAAACATTTGCATCAAAATTAGACTTGGGGGCGCCGCCGCCCCCTTCATCATCCATTGGAGATGAAACCTAAATACTAATATTTACAATTTAGTGAAGCCTAACACGAAAAAGGTTATTAGATATATATTTAGAATTTTACAACACAGGTTAGTGACTCACTTGCCGGTTTGCAAAAATCGCTGCTGCACTCTCTATAAAGACAATCACAGCACTGCGTGAAGACATGGGTAATTCTGCCCGTTCGGCCAACGTCGGGTCGCGTCGTGGAACCGAACAGAAAAGGTCAAAACAGATCGCTGTTGGAAGACCCTACTGCCACAAAACAGGAAGCGGGCCACAGGATAACGTCAGCGGAGGAAAAGAGACAGACGATAACATGCGCATGATCTGAGCTCTGTACTTTTAGTATCATGATGTTTTGCTTTTCCTGAGTCCACATGCATACGTGATCATGGATCCGTTGTACCCACCTGACTCCTGACTATCAATCAACATCCAATTGCGTATCCGGAGAGCGACTTGACTCTCCTTCAAAGTCAAAACGGATGAAAGTTGGGTAATATCACGGCACAAGGAGAAACGGTATAGTATTGCGCACGCTGCCGGGTTGTGACGTAGTTTGCGTAAAGTCTCAACCATAGCGCGCATTTAAAATATATTGGTTTCACGACAAGAATTGCGCGGATTTAAAATCTATGAAATTTAGAAATAACTTGATTTGACAAGTGGTAAAAAATATTTTTTCTATATGATAAGATGTTTTTCATGTGGATAAATAATTGTTTATCCAATTATACTACTAGTAAATTTAGTTACTTTGACAACACTATGCGTACTGAAATTGCTTTCTAAAGTATACAATTGAAATAAATATGCAGTATTTTTTTATGTTATTAGTTATTATTTTCACAACGTAGAAGCTAAAATGTTTTGTCAAAAAATAAACTCAGTAGTACTCTATTTTACAAATTAATAAATCAATTTTTAATGAATACGTTTTTAATTTGACTAGGTATACATAAATAGGTAGTACACAGAATTTAGAGTTTAATAATAAAAAAAACCTGTGAGGTAAGGTTAACAAAGAAAGAAAATTATTAAAAAAATATTAACAGTATTATTTTTTCAGATTTGTAAATTTCTGCATTTTCTTGTCCATCTTCCTTTTACAATTCTGAAAACTGACTTGTTTAACAGTCTTAATCTTATATATGTCCTTGTCCGAGATAAACAATGAGTTACTTCATCAGGTATTTGACAGCTATCACCTAATTTTAAACTTGTTTTATTTGCTACACCATCAAAAATAATTTTTTCTTTGCAGAGGGAATTGCCATGAATTTTGTAAAATTCCGGATCAAGGATTTTTGCAGCTTCAATAAGGGATTCGCAGGGTTCTAAAAGGCCGCCTCTAGAAATAAAATGTATCCATTCATTATTTTTTGATAAACTTAAGTCTGCTTTAATTGTCGGAGAACCTAAGTTATATTTATGTTTAAACTTGTACGCCACATAGCCAGTACGTAGTTTAAAGACTGCTGGGTGATCTTTTATTTGCTTTCAAAATCTTCTAGTAGCTGTAGGTGGTCTTCTGGCATATCCAATAGGTCACTGTTTTTTTTCACACCGTTTTCAGTTGGCACATCCAAACTATAACTGTCCATGTCCAAATCCATCATAGCGCTATTTGAAACTATTGTTTCACTAATTTTTCTTCGTTTTACCATGCGAGAAGACCTATCTGCATTAGCTTTATTTTTCTTTCCAGGTATATTTAACGTACCAAAATGAACAGAACATATGTAAGCTAAAAGTTAGATATATTAATTTTTTTTTACAAATTAATTACAACCTAATAGACCACCTAGTTAGTTAAATATATACCATTCTTTACGTTTATCTCATCTTCCCGTCTACACGCAATGATCCACCTTTTACACAGCTCTTTATTTTTTGGAAAACGAAAATATATAATATTAGTGCCTTGAATAGATTTAGTGTAGTTATTACACTTTGCCACAGCACATCCAGGCATTTTGAAAAACAAATAAAACATTCACAGTTGGAAAACCACGATGTCAACTTGTTCAAACGTATAAATCAATATAAATCGAATGCAGTCGTCTTGATTTTCTTACGCAACCTACGTAACTGCGCGAACTCTACGAGTTTTGGCTGCCGGAATACTATACCGTTTCTCCTTGTACCGTGGGTAATTTTAACTTTTTCGGTATACGTATCCGTATGAGTGTGATGGTTGCGGCTAAGTGACTGAGAGGGATAATTTAATGATTTCTGTAGTTGCTTAATGTTCACTTGATAAAATGATAAATAAATAATATAAAAATGGAATTCTCTTAGTATAAATGTGAGTATTGGTTTGCTCATTCTCTCATAACACTCGTAAGTAAATAAAGAGAGGTTGCTGAGTTCATTTTCAGGTACGTACTTTAAAAAATTTGCAAAGCTAGCACAAAAGCTATGATAAATGTAAACAAAAATAAATAAAAAAGAACTCGATGCGCATGTCAAAACATACGGGTGCGTATCGCGGAAGTTCCATGTGTATGGACTAAGGAGGGCTAACCCTCCTAAGTGTTAGTCCACATGCATACATGATCACGGATCCGTTGTGCCCACGTGACCAACAACATCCAATTGTGTATCAGGAGAGCGACTTGACTCCCCGTCAAGATCAAAACGGATGAAACTTGGTTAATTTTAACTTTTTCGGTATACGTATCCGTTTGAGTGTAATGGTTGCAGCTGAGGGACAGGGAGAGATAATTTAAAAAATTTTAATTTTGCCAGTTGCCCTATGATAATGTCAATTTAATGTTTAGTTGATAAAATTAATGGAACTAAATACTTAATATAAAATGGAAGCATCTCCCTATAAATGTGGATACTGCGGTTGGATTATTATTATTCACTCTGTTTGTGAAAACTATTTGGAACATATCTGTTTTAAAAATCGGTTGATACCTAATAACAGTGTCATTAATATGGAAAAACATTGCAGATGACATTCTAAAATAATTTAAAATTAGACTTTTTATCTTCCAACTCTCGAAACAATATATTTCCACATCCATAAAGGTTTCGTGCCTCCTCAGCAGTGGCGGCTCGTCGATATTAAAAATGGGGGGTGCAAGGCTAAAAGGAAATAAAAAAAAACTTGAAAAATATAATACATTATTTTATTTATATTTAAAGTCCATTCGCCTATTTTTTGCTGCAGCAAACCCTTCAATAACTTTGTTATCAAAATCTGGAATGTCCTGTAAAAGTTGTTTTTCTATTGACAGCATGGCAAGAGCATTAAGTCTATCTTGAGTCATCGTACTCCTTAAAAAACACTTAATCCTCTTTAAAGTTGAAAAACACCTTTCGCATTCACAAGTGGTCATTGGGGTAGTACATATAATTTCTAAAATTTTGTAAATTTCGGAAAAACATTGTTGTAAATTATTTTTTATGATAAACAACAAAAAAGGAAAAATACCATTGTTGTCTCGATTACCGCACATATCATCCCTATTGTATATGACTGTAAGTTCGGATTTTAATTTTGCACTATTAATAAATGGATAAGCACTAATTCTCTCGTCAAAAGCATCTTGCGGGAAAGTTATTTTGTAACTGTCAAACTTATCTGGGAAAAAAGTGAAGCCGCTGCTAACTGTCCTGTGAATTGGTATCTATCTTTTATTTGTAAAATTAAAACGTGGCAATATTCTTTTAAAATTATTCTATTAGATTCCGGTAGTTCAATACGTTGCCGTTTATTGGCTTGTTGGCTATTATCTTCATTTACCTGTTGATATAATGAATCAATTTTATGGTCTCTTATTTCTTTTATGTGGTTTTCAAAATGTATCCCACACTTTTGGATATATGCACTGTCTGCACTTCTTGACTGAACTTGATTAAGAAATATTTCCACTTGTTGGGTTATATGATGAAGCACTTCTAAAAGAAAGTCAAAGTCACTAGAATTTAAAATTCGTATAAGTCCGTTTGCTTGTCCCATTGTTTTCCCATCATTACTATGTTCTATAATTTTTTCCAAACATTCAATCAACATTTCTTTGTTTTCATATATTGAATTTATCGCGATTTAAAATTCCACCTAGTCGGAACTGCCCTAGGAAACTTTTTTTTTCCACTTCGTCTAGAACGGCCGTTCTCTTAGCCGACTGCGAAAAAAAAGTCGAAAAAGCTTGAATGTCAGCAAAAAAGATCTTTAACTTTTTGTGGCAAGACGCTGCTTTTTCCAAAATTAAATTAAATTGGTGGGCATAGCAATGGATATAATAAGCGTAAGGATAGGTTTTTCGTATTATTGCCTGAACGCCTCCTGTAGCACCGCTCATTACCGACGCGCCGTCATAACTCTGAGCTATGAGTTTCCCGGTAGGTACATCTAAACTATTAAGTTCCTTAAGTATAGCTGTAGAAATACTATCGGCATTATGTCCTTCTGGACAAATATATCCCCAAAATCTTTCGTAAATCTTTCCTTCAAAAACATACCTGAAAACTATGACGAGCTGTTGTTGATTGAACGAATCAGTCGTCTCATCAGCTTCGACCGCTAAAAAACTTGCACTTTTTATTTGTTCTTTAATTTCACGTTTACATACGTCCAACATAGCGTCCAACAATTCATTCTGAATAGTCTTTGATGTTCCCTTAAAAATCGTAGCCTCGGCTAAATGCACACTCAAGGCCGAATCTAATTCAGCCGCGAAATCAACTAATCCACGGAAAATGCCCGGATTATCAGAGTCACTGTGTTCGTCGTGCCCACGTAGCGCGAGTTCAAACGCACCACAAAATTTGATACACATTATAAGTCTACGTAAAATGTGTCGATTTTTGTCCACTTTTTCATTATGTAGTCTTATACTTGTAACGTACGCACTATCTAATTGTTTACGAATGTCCACAGTTGCTAATATGTTAAAATCCACTGTATGGTTTAGATTGGTTACACCGAGGGTTACACTATTGGCATGTTTTGTTGCCCTCTCGTTCAAATGTCTCAAATCATCAACTCCAGGCTGAATCCAAGGGGAAGGCCTTTGATCGTTACTTAATAAACAAATAAAACAAAACAATTTGTTTTTCTCTGCACAACCGCACAGCCATAAAAATCTCTCGTATGTTGTTTCGCGTTTAAAATCCTACCTATTAAATTCTCTGGATTTGCACTTCACTGTTGATTTTATTTGTAAATCCGGTGTAGGTCGGCTTAACTTTTTGATTTCCACTTTTTCCTCAAAGGAGAGTGGTCTTTTTTCCAAAATATATTTAACGCTATTCATTTTAAATCATTTTAGTTTAGGTTTAATTACCAAAACAAGTGAAAAGCTTTAAACAACGGAAAAGGCTGCAGAACCTTTTGAGACCGCAATACGTCATCGCGCAGGGGGTTTTCATGGCAACGGTAGTTGTTATTTCTCATAGAAATAGGACTCCTAGAAGGCTAATATATAAGAGTATATAAGCAGATCTACTCACGAAGGAAGAGAGACAAAATATCCATGTGTAAGACAGAAACGCTGAGTTTCGTAGCTTTTGCGCGTGCCTGTCTGTATAAGGGCATGTTGAGTATTAAATTGAACGCATTTTTCACAAATAACACCGAAAACGAATTGTAGTACTATCAAACACACGGCAATAATAAAAAACACAGGAACTCTTTACAAAACTGAACAACAAAAGTCGAAAAACAAAGAAAACAAGAATTCATGATGGCGTCCGATCGGGTCCACGCATAGAAATAGGACTCCTAGAAGGCTGATAGAGTGAGAAGTCCCTCA
>MU182903.1:138518-177632 GCA_016904865.1 Pissodes strobi | reverse complement strand
AAACACATGTCTGGTTCTTCAGTTTGCGGCATCTTACTTTTAATTATGTCAATGAAGGACTCCATATTAGTTAAGTACTTTTCAGACACCCCGACAATGACAACTTTTGGTTTTTTCATTTCTGGTATTTTAATTTCGTATTTATCAGCCAAAGTTGCCGTGACGACCTCCTGTAGTTTTTGCAGCGATTCCTGCGTGTCGCACTCAATCCGAATGCTGCCGTCAGCGGCCGGTGAAATTTTGTTTATATTAGCGTTTATCTTTGTTGGATCGATATTTTTAACAACACAGTTTTTTGTGGCTTCGCTGTTTTGCGACTTGCTTTTAGGTTTAATAATTAATTTAGGGTTTTTGTTATAAACCACTTCGCTCCAACTTCTATTATTAGGGACCTCATTTGACTTAACAATTTTTAAACATTCTTCAGTTGTTTTCAGAATTTCATCACTTTTTTGTTCAATTGCGGCAAATCTCGATTTTATTTTTAGACATTCCATAGCAATAGGTAAACAATCGTCGCACAAAAACCATAAATTTTTACAATCAACAACTGATTTACCAATATTATCCTTCATTCTAACACACATATTATGATAAGTTTTTTCACAATAATTGCATTTTATTTGTTTATTATTCACAACGAAGTTATCAGAACACACTGGACACGTATGATCGCCAGCCATGCTGAACTACTACGCATTTAACTGCGGTCTTCCATTGAAACAGAGTTGATACGAAAAATATCGGCTTTAAGTTATTGATACATTTGTTATAAGCAAAAATTATATAGGGTTGACTTGATATTTAAAAAATAAGGTTCCAATAATAATAATTTTATTTATGCAATTCATTTCATATCCTAATCTCATATGACAGTAATAGTTCAAAATAAAATATGGTTTATTATTGAGGCAATGCACCCTAAAAATACAAGCTATTTATTTTGGTAAATTGTATTTATCGCAGAAATTCTGCAGTCAGATGCCAAAGAAGGTATCTTGGTGTGATCCATTTGTTCGCGTTGGGCCTTCGGTGGCATGCTTTAATGCAGAACACCTGTAATATTTGCCCACGAGCCGCCACTGTTAAGCTGGATTTATAGATTGACATAATATGAGCATGGCATAAGCATAAGAAGTTAAACATTCGAATTTAAGTCAGGCAATTTATAGACCGACATAACATAAGACATGACATAAGAAGTTCACCAACTTTCAACTTTTATTTATTTATTTATTTACGTATAAAAATACATTTTAAGTTTAAACAGTAAACACTACTTATACCTAGGACTTAACTAACCTCAAATATTATTCTTTGTTCAAGAGCTTTAAATTTAACTTTGGAAACAGCAAGATCCAACCTAACACAGAACTTATTAACATTTCTAGCCATCCTATTAACAGGGCAATATTGCAAATACAAAGTATGACAATAGGGCACATGAAGAAGGTCATGACTTCATGTATTGAACTGAGGAACTCTAATAGAAAATAACTTAGTGCATTCAATGCTATAAATGATGTTGTTAAGAACCTTGTAAACAAAGAATACATCAAAGTATGCCCTTCTACTTGCAAGAGTGGGCATGCCCAAATATGACATGATCTGGTCCTGTGATAAAATTATATTGTTCTTTGTTAAAACATAACTCACAAATTTAAAAAAATTATTTTGAATGGCTTCAAGTCTATCAATGTGAATTTGGTAATATGGAGCCCAAATTATAGAAGATCACTCCAATATAGACCTAAATTAAGATATGTACAATGTTTTAACAGCATGTACATCGAGGGGTAAACCGCTGCCAAATATTTGTACACCAGATTACACAATATTGAGTGACTACACGGACTTCACCTGATATTACACAGAATTCACCGAAGATTAGACGGACTTCACCAGAGACTATACACACTTCACCTCCATCCTATGTAACTTCTCCAACATATTCAAGATTACCCCGCACAAATTTTACCAACATCTTTGTCATTAATCTGCTTTATTACTCCTCGTTAGAACAAGGCTGGGTTATGGGTAACTTGTATGGTGTCCGTGGTATGATTACCACATTAATTCATTGCAGGCTGTGCAGAGGCGATTTCTCAAGTATCTTATGTTCAGAGAGGACGGTAGGTATCTACCTCGGTATCTACCCAGACAAAGGGTTTGATCATAACCTTTCATTGTCTAGATTCAGGGAACTATCGCTGTCTGCGCGCAGAGACTCATAATCGCTGACATTCCTTTATAAGCTTCTTCTCAATGATGTGATCGCCGATCACATCTTTGTGTGATCGATTGCCCCTTTCTTTTGGAAAGTATACCATTTCATGTACCGCCTCGTGTACCGCGTTTAGGAGCTAGACAACAACCCGCGTCCAGTCTGAGATTGGAGAGATCTAATATTCTATACCAGAGCCGCATTTATAACATGTGCAAAAATTTCAATCTTGTATCAAACGCCTCTCATCTACATGCCAGCAGCTTGTCTAACGTCCTGAAATATCTGCGTGAGGCGTCTGGTTTCCCACCTTAACTATATCTCCACATTCTTCATCTTCATTTTTCATCTGTATTTCCCTTGTTTTCATTCCTTACTTCTTTGTCGCTTCTTATTTTGGCTTAATTTGTTTTTTTTAGTTTCCATAACTTACTTTGCGTTATTCGTTAAAGTTCTTGATCCGTTTCGTTCCTCTACATTCCATATTTTTAGTCTTAATTTAATTTGCTAGTTTATTTTAATTATAACTATTATTTATTTTATATTTTATTATTTTTCTTTGTATAACAATATTTTTGTGAATTACTTGTTCTTAATTTGTATGTGAATTTCCTGTAATTGGGCGTTTGCCTGTTGGAAATAAAAAGCTTATATTATTATTATTATCATTATTATTATTATTATTACCATTGAATTTTTTTTCAGAATATGGCTTATCGTATATATTACTTTTTTAAAATCATGGTAGATTAAGCATTGGATAGTGGGCAATTATCGATTATCAGGATCTAGCAACAATTATGGTATATTCCGATATTATCGGGCATTTGGCAACACTGTTTAAGATATCGAAGAGGTAGTTGCCACGTTGCGACATGTACCTTGTGAATTATGGATAGTTATTGTGCATGCACATATTAAATAATTGTACAAAAATACCATGAGGATTACAGGGACTTCACTACTATATCACGGATTACACAGGATTACACGCCAAGATTTCACGGATCACATGATTACTCGTTGATTACACACGGATTACACATAAGTACATGCAGATTTCACATGACTACACATAGATTTCAAGATTTCACATGATAACACTTAGATTACACATGATTACACAAAATCTGTACACCAAATTACACCAGCGGTTTACCCCTCGATGTACATTGTTAAAGTCTTTACAGATTAGTTTGATAATTCCTAATATCCTATTAGCTTTGTTTATAATGTTTTCATAATGATTACAAAATGTCAGCTTGGAGTCAAGATATACCCCTAAATCCTTTAGAACACACTCAGTCCTAAGCAAATTATGGCCAATACTGTAAAGAGGTGCATACATGGTACTAAGAGACCTAGTAAATTGGACTGCACAACATTTGTCAATATTTAATGACATATCATTATCTGTGCACCAAGAAGATACTATAGAAATATCACTCTGCAAAATTGCCATGTCCTGAGAACTCTTAATACTGGCATACAACTTCATGTCATCAGCAAAAAGCAAGTATTTGGAAGACAACTGGTCACCAAGATCATTAATAAAGAGGCTGAAGAGAAGGGGACCCAGGTGAGATCCCTGGGGAACCCCAGATGTTGTTAAAAAAGGAGCAGACAAGTAACCATCAACCTTAACCAGTTGCTGTCTTCCATCCAAATATGAGGTCAGCCAAGAAAGCAATCCACCCATAATACCATAACCTAAAAGCTTAGATAGCAAAATTGAGTGATTCACCCTATCAAATGCCTTGCTAAAGTCCGTGTAAATAGCATGTATTTCTGCACCCATATCAAAGGAATCAGCAATGCAAGAAACATACTCCAACAGATTGGTGTCTACTAATCTACCTGAAATAAACCCATGTTGTTGATTAACAATTATTTCTTTGAAACAGTTGTTCAGAGATTTTTCAACTATGTTCAAATAGTTTTGGAATTGCTGAGATAATACTAATGGGTCAGTAATTCTTCACATCACTTTTGCTGCCAGTCTTATGAATGGATGTAACATGTGATATCTTCCATATTTTTGGGAAAAACCCAGAAGCGAGGGAATGCCTAAATAGTATAGAGGCAAATATAAGGAATAAGCACAACATTTTAACACGTAATTGGGGATCCCATCCGGTCCAGCACCCTTATTAGTAAAGTCTTTACGAAGTCAATTGAAAAAGTTGGGACTCTTAATAATTTGTAATTACTTTGTGTAGGCGCCCGCCGACAACTTGAGAACAGACGTGCCGACATTTAGTACCTTTTGGATTTCAGAAGGGGAGATGACAACACTAGAAATAGAGCAAAATTTGGAAAACTGAAAGTTTGGCTCATTGTCGACCAATCTCCTAGGGTTAAAAACTGAAGAGAAATGGTTTGCGAAAAGGTTAGCAATACTTTGACCCGAGTCGGCCTTTTCCAAATTGTATTGCATTTGCTTAGGGACTGTTCCTTGATTTGATTTTGACTTTACATATTTCCAGAAAAATTTAGAGTTACTGTTTATTGAGTTTTCGACATTAACAATATACCGATTATAACTATTTCGGGTCAGCACCTTACACTGTTGTCTTAAACAATTATAGTCTGAATAGTTTTGGTAACTGTTAACCTGCTTGTACTTTTTATAGAATAGAATAGAATAGAATAGAAAAATATTTATTATGCAATAAAAAAAATACAGTAGTATATTCCCATTACACAAAAGGCAACATTCGCCTGCGCGTTCTTACATGCTACCTTCCTAAAACTAAAGTATACCTTCTCCTACATAACATCATTCCTAGGTAATGAGCAAGCTTTTTCCTGAAAATTATTGCTTTAAGTTCTGGAGTAAACCACTGTGGAAAGTTAGAGTGAAAATGGCATTGCTTTAGAGGTACAAACAGATTAAAACAGTTTTGAACCACAGAATAAAAAATTTCCACTGCTATATCTAAATTATCATTAAGGATTGATTGCCAGTTAAAGGATATAAAGTAATTATTAATTAAATTAAAATCAGCATTTTTAAAGTCATAATAAGAGTAATTAGCAGGCTTTAAATATATATTCTTGGAATCTATCACTATGCTCAATGGCGGATGATAGGGGTCGCTAGCGACTAAACCCTCAGTTCTTTTTAATGAATTGATTTCGAAATTTGCAAAACAAAGATCAAGGATACCTGAGTGAGAATTCATCACACCATTAAACTGAGATAGACCCAGAAACGAAACAGTATCGCAGAGTAGGTGATTTTAAATTGCCTGGTATCAGACCACTTTGATGATCACTTAAGAACCACACAATCTCAGATAGGTTATAATCTCGGTTATAATCACCCACCACAAGCACATTTTCAAAGGTATCACAGGCTTTTGAAACTGAATTTAGGTGTAACTCGTATACTTCTGTATTCATAGATGTAGGTTACTATTAACTGCCAGAAGTACACCACCATGACTACGCTTAAGGCTATTGATAGCACTTCTGTCAGTTCTGTAGACAGCATAGCTAGCACCAAACATTTCTGAGTCATTTACACCTGAATCCAAACCTGTTTCCGTCAGGGAAATAACCATGTAATCTTCAGTAGCCACAGAACACATAAATTCAACAAGCTTGGTTCTAAGCCCATTGACATTCTGGTATAAGATGGGAAGCTGCTCTGTTGTCGTTCATTGTCCTCTGCTGCTGGACGAAAATTTCCGGAACTATTTGCATAGAAACGGCGAGGCTTAAATTCCTTAATTCTTATGCTATGTGCTTATGTTCGACCAATGAAAACACAGAATTTTAATTGTATTTACCTTTTGAGAAAATAAAATTATGTGATGTTCAATAAAGTTTGCTGTTTTGGCTTTTTCAATGCCTGTTCTTTTTGAGAATGGTAGGGATTTAAACAAAATTATGAAATTTGTAAGGTTAGTATTTTCGCTTTGTGGCTCAGGCGCAACATAACACAAGCCCATTTATATACCGACCATCTATTGGTTATATGCTTATGCTATCTTATGCTTATGTTATGAAAATCTATAAATCCAGCTTTAAAGCTAAATTTATAGGTTGACATAACAACACAAGACATAGATTTGAAGCAAAGCGAAGTTACTGTACGAGTTATTTATGAGAGGAGGCTGAAATATAATATTTTAATAATGTTTTATTCTCGGTTCTATTGCTGCCTGAATATGAAGTGTTAATTTAATTTATGCGGTTCTACTGTTAGATGAGTGTCCTACATGTTTTTAGCATGTTTTTGTATTTTATTTTATTTTTTTAATGACGATGCTTAAACTAGGTTGTATAATTGTGTGTCCACTATATTGTACAATTGTTATTGTATTTTGCAGATAAAAGTTGATTGATTGAATAACAAAATTAAATTGTCAGACACATCTTAATTTACAAGCATAACCTCCTCACAATTTACTATATTTACACAGTTAATTACGAACAAATAAACAATTTTATCAGAGATCAACAGATTATTCTGGAGGAAAGTAATCATTTTAACTTCTACAAAATAATTTATGATGCTGTGAACAAATGCATTCCACTAAGACGTTCAAAAGTAAATCAACAAAAACCATGGATTACTCACACACTTTTTAAAGAAATTAACATAAAACGTAAGTGCCTCGGTAAGTGCTGAGATAAGTACAAAAATAATAAAACTCAGGAAAACTACCAGAAATATAGATCTCAAAATAATATTTCAAAGCAAAAGCTGATAGATGCCAGGAAGGCTTATGAGCATAACCTGGCCGCATCACAATCACAGAAGAAGATTTTCAGATATATATCTAGAAATCTTAATTCAAGGGTATCAAACATATCATTGAAGGACGGGGCTAGTCAGGATGTTTTGGACAATGTTTCAACTGCAGAAAAGTTTGCTGAACAATTTAATAAATCTTTTTCCCAACAACATGATTTTGAACCACCTACAATGCCAGCAAATTCAAGAATCAACAATTCTATAACAGGCATAGACTTCACTAAGGAAAGAATACTAGATGCACTAAAGAAAATTAAACCGGATTCTAGTCCAGGGGCAGATGAAATATCTACTGGAGGAGCTTGGCACGGCGGTTGGTAGGTCTGTGTACTTTGCTCTTGTTGAGTCCCGTCTTCGTTATGGTATCTGTTTCTGGGGTAATGCTAGCAATTATCTTATCCAGTCAATATTTGTATTACAAAAACGGGCCTTGAGATACATCTGCAGGGCAAAACCTCGGGATTCCTGCCGCCCTTTATTTGTTAAAGAGAACATTCTTACAGTCACATGTGTTTATATACTGGAGGTTGCTAGCATTGTATATAAAAATCGTCATCGATTCGTGGCGGAGAACTCTGGGTGTGTGACGCGTCAGCGAGGTAATCTGCATCTGCCCATTCCCACATCTACACTTACGCAGAAGTCAATTTTCTATGAGGGTCTAAGGGTATTCAATCACCTGCCACGCAACATTAAGGGGGCAACTTCATTAAAGATTTTTCGACGTCACCTAAAAAGGTTTTTGAGAGAGAAGGCTTACTATAACCTGTCTGAATTTTATATTTAATGTTTATGTGGAGTCTATGTGTAAATTTCATTTAGTGTCTTTATACAATAATTTTAACTGTGTGACTTTGGTATTTAAAACTATTTTGTTGTATGTGACTAATATTTTTTAGATATTTTTTATTTTTTAGAATGTAAATGTGGTAGGTCTTAAGGGCAATCTTAATTTTAAGTTTTCATTAATTTTATAATCTTTCTTTTTCGCTTTGTTAACAACAATACCACTTGTTAAAACAATAAAGCATACTTTGACTTTGACTTTGACTACTATATTCCTACAAAACTGCAGCGGATCTATTGGAAAGTTGATGGCAGAATTAATGCAGGAATGTATTGTTAATGGTAACCTTCCTGACCAATGGAAACTCTCAATAGTAACACCGCTATATCAAAGAGATCGCCTTAAACCTGAAAATTACCTACCAATTAGTAACAAACTAACCCAAACTAATCCATTAAAATGTATGGAAAAAATTATAGTCCAAGAACTGACCGAATTCTTCATTAACAATAATGTGATACCTCCCTCCCAGCATGGGTTCCTACCAGGAAGATCTACAACTACTAACTTGCTCGAATGCCGTAATGACTGGACCGGCAAAAATGACAACAGAGAACCTACCGATATTATATATCTCGATTTCGAAAAAGCATTCGATAAAGTCCCACACAAGCTGGTGTTAAAACAACTTGAACACTATGGAGTGCGGGGACCACTTTTATCGCTTATAAACAATACGTTGAAAGAAAGATACTATCAAGTAAGGGTGAATGGAGTAACCTCAAAACCACATTTAGTGAAGAGCGGAGTTATACAGGGCTCAGTTTTGGGGCCTTTGTTTTTTACCATCTATATTGTCAATTTGGTTGATACTATAGAAACTACCATCAAAAATTTTGCTGATGATGTTAAAATTTATGCAAATCCTCTCACACAGCTGCCACAGTTAAAAAGGGATTTTCAAAGAGTAGAGAAGTGGTCAAAAAATTGGGGAATGAGGCTAATGAAACTAAGTGCACAGAAGAAGAAAAAACCATAGCCTGCCTGAAAGGTACTCTTTTATTTTTGTGTGAATTTTATTGTATCTTATGGTGTGCTGTACTTTATATGGTTGTATAGTTATTAGTTATTATGTTATTAGAAGTATTTGACATAAGATCGGTTTATATTTTGGAGGCCAGTATCTTTATGTATAAAAATGAGGAGCCTAAAAGGTATGTGAATCATAGCTATCAAACAAGAAATAGAATTAATCAACATATTCAAATGCCCAGAAATAATACCAATGCTAATATGAGATTCTTTAACTATTTTGCACCAAAAATATTGTCACGACTAACAACCATCCGAACGTTTTTGTGCTACCCTATAGAACTAGCCGCCGCGCCGTGCCCCTCGCTTCTCTGTCTGTATGAATCATCGCCCGGCCGGCCGCCGAGTTTCAGAATCCCTGGAATTATCTCGACGGCCTCGTCGAGATCATATAGAGTGGCGCCGGAATACTTCCCGAATATTCGTGATAGATTTGAGATTATATATAAGCAGACCTAAGGCGAATGCAGTGTTGCCATTCGTAGCGACTTGTCGCGAAAATAGCGACTTTTTGATGACTGTGAGACATAGCGGCGATTTACAAAAACAAGCCTATTTGTAGCGACTTTTTCGAATTTTGAATTAGGTTAGGAAGAACCTAGGAAGTTTTGTTAATCACTGTTTTGCGATTTGGAATTATCGTATTTATCTTGATATTCAAATTATAATTGAGGACCGGGAGCCACTGTCATGTCTGCTCTATCGGCTCGGCTCGGATTAGATCGCATCAGTTGTGGTCCGGGGTCCGGGACTTCCCCGAAATGGATCGTTCTGGTTAAAACCTTTTGTTTTTATTCCATGTTCCATAATTTGTGTGTTCGTCTGCCTAAACGCAATTTAGTGCATTTACCTTCTGCTATAAGCAGTATACTTTATACCAACTGCTAATCAATCTTTAACTAATACATGATAATCAAAATACAACAATGTTTGGTTTTGTATTTTGTCCAACGTTTTTCTTATTGGGTAGTGACTAATTAAATTAGTTTTTGATGTGTTGTGTGTTATGTTGTTAGTTTTAGTGAAAACACTATTTTGTTTCTCCTACGTTATTATTTTATTAACTATTTTTCCCTTCCAATTTTATGCAGCAAAATAAAAAAATCTATTCTGTAAAAAACACGTTTTTTTTTCTTTTTGGACACTACGCCTGTCTGCGTCAGAAGAAAGTAGCGACAAAGTAGCGACTTTTCACACCAGGTTGTAGCGATTTTTGGCTTTGCCGCTCTGGCAACACTGAGCGAATGTTAGGCAGTCAGTCAGTCAGTTAGTTAGTTCAGTTAATCATTGAGTATTGAATAGATATTAGTTGTAAAGTTATAAGAGTAGTTTAAAGTGTTAAATTGTATACAGTGGTAGTGAATAAAGAGAGTAAAGGGTTTTTCAATAGTAACGCTCGATGTTTGGCAACAGCGCATGACGAAGTCGATAGTCAGACAGGTGCCATCTTTGGTAGGCGTATTCAGTTAGTCTTTACATTTCATTATGGAATGTTATACGATTTAACAACGCGTGGAAATGGTTAAAACTTATTATCCAAATCAATGTTCTATTCGGCAAACATTCCGAGCACTTCGTTCAATTTACGGTATCGACGGTCGTCCTTCAGAGTACACAATTCGCCGACAAAAAAATAAATTTGGAGCAACCAGGTCGCTTTTAGATCAGACAACGCCTGTACGTCAGCGAAGCGCAAGATCCATTGAAAATATTGCTGCGGTCCAGGAGTGTGCGTGAGAACCCAAGACAATCCATTCCGCGCCGT
This sequence comes from Pissodes strobi, assembly GCA_016904865.1. Lineage (NCBI taxonomy): Eukaryota > Metazoa > Arthropoda > Insecta > Coleoptera > Curculionidae > Pissodes > Pissodes strobi. The sequence continues at coordinate 166,999 of MU182903.1, read as the reverse complement.
GCTCAAGAACTTGGCCTTTTTTCGACGTCATCTTGGCTATTCCTGCATAAGGATTTAGGGCCTCACTGTTATAAAGTGCAACTAACCCAAGAACTAAAGCCCGACGATCATAGACAGCGGCATGCATTCGCTGAGTGGGCGCTAGAGCAGTTGGAGGTTGATCCTGATTTTGGGCGAAAAATAATGTTTAGCGACGAGGCTCATTTCTGCCTAAGTGGCTTCGTTAATAAGCAAAATTGCCAAATTTGGAGCGACGAGAACCCAGAGGAGATTCATCAGGTCCCACTCCATTCCGAAAAAGTCACTGTATGGTGTGAACTGTGGTCCGGCGAATTCATCGGTCCATATTTTTTTGAAAATGCATTGAAAATTGGATCTCCAGGATTCAGACCACCAGGCGAAGCCGCGGAGGATATTTTGCCGATATAATTTTTAAAACATAATGTGCTCACATATGCTTTAAAATAAAAATAAATACATCTCACTTTCACTTACACAATTTGTTTTATTACATTTCGAAGATCGAGCGTTCCTATTGGAAAACCCTTTATAAGTTGAAAATAGTCAAGTTGTAATTTTGTTAAGAACCCACGGGAAAAACGTAACATTTGGTGTCAGAAGTCGGATTGTGAAGGGACCGGACTTGAGAAGTATTTTTCGAGGAAAGAAGAAGTACAAGTACGTCAACGAGACCGTTTGATTGGTGGATTCTGGTAAAATTTTATAACATTCTATGGCCAATACAAGGCAACAAACGGCAGAAATGGAGCAAATAAATAAAATGTTGGCCGATTTCATGGATAATTTAAATGCTGAGAGGCGAGCGGATCGGGAAGAGGATGAACGTAGAAGGCAAGTGGATCGGGAAGAGGAGGAACGTAGAAGGCAAGCAGAACAGGACCGGCTTCAGAAAATTTTACAAGACCAGGAAGATAAAAGGCAAGCAGAACAGGACCGTCTTCAGAAAATTTTTCAAGATCAGGAAGATAAAAGGCAAGCAGAACAGGACCGGCTTCAGAAAATCTTACAAGACCAGGAAGATAAAAGGAAAGAAGAACAAGACCGGCTTCAGAAAATTTTACAAGATCAAGAAGATAAAAGGCAAGCGGAACGGGAAGAGGATGATCGTAGAAGGCAAGCAGAACAGGACCAGCTTCAGAAATGGTTGCTTGATGTGATTGTAGGCGAGCAAGGAAAATTACAGAAAATATTGGACGGGCAAAATGAGAAGTTTGAAAAAGAAGTAGGTAATATACAAAAAGAAGTTGGACATGTACAAAAAGAAGTTGGGAGTGTACAAAAAGAAGTAGGAAACGTACAGCAAGAAATGAGGAATCTACAAGCAGAATTTATCAGACTAAAAAATCAAGGACCCACCGAGAGGGTATTCGCCACAGGGCATAACATCAAACCTCCAACGTATAACGGTCAAACCTCCTGGACAATGTACAGAAGGCAATTTGAAGCCGCTGCTGTTGCCAACGGTTGGAATAACGAAGAAATGGCCACATCACTAGTGGTAGCGCTTCGTGGGTCTGCCCTGGAACTACTGCAGATCATTCCCATCAGCCAACAAGGGAAATATGACATACTTGCAACTGCCCTGGAGAGACGATTTGGAGACCAACATAGAAGACAACTGTATCAGGCACAACTTAAGTCCCGACATCAGAAGCCTGGTGAAAACCTGCAAGAGTATGAGGCAGACATTAGACGTCTCATTCAATTGGCCTACCCGGGAGCGACAGAGGAATTTCAAGAGGAATTTGCTGCCCAATATTTCGTGGATGGTATTAGAGATCCAGAAACTCAGAAAATGCTACGCCTAGCCAAATTTGATAACAGCAGCGAAGCTTTGGGTCGAGCCCTAGAAATCGAGGCAGCCTGTAACATCTCCAAGCCAAAAATCAGGGCCGTATCCATCAAGGAAGAAAATTTGGCGAACAGTTGTGAACTAACTGAAATGGGCGGTATTTTAAAGAAATTAACCGAAGTTCTTCAGGCCACGGGGAGATTCCGGGAGTCACTAGAAGTTAGGCCATACAACCGTAATCAGTGCTATGGATGTGGCAAGACTGGACACTTCAAAAGGGACTGTCGAGTACGAAGATTCCAGGAGCCAATAGAAGATAGGCCACATAACCGAAATACATCAAATCAGTGTTATAGATGTGGAAGACTGGACATTTCAGAAGGGACTGTCGAGTACGGATATTCCGGGAGCCAACAGAAGTTAGACCATGTAATCGAAAGGCTATAAATCAGTGCTATAGATGCGGCAGGACTGGACATTTCAAAAGAGATTGTCAAGTACAAAGATTCCGGGAGCCACTAGAAGATAGGCCACGTAACCGAAATGTTCCAAATCAGTGCTATATATGTGGCAACATTGGGCATTTTAAGAGAGACTGTCCAGTACAACTACGACCTACAGCTCCATCCAGAGACAACAGCAGTTCAAAGCCAAGTCAGGAAGAGTTGAAACAATATAACTTTAAGGCTAAGCACAGGGAAGGAAGATGGCATAGTAATACAGATGCTTTATCCAGAAGGTCATGTGAGGATAATTATAAACATCGCCAAAGAATTGACCAACGAGAAGGAATCACTCCCATTAGGCGAATCAAGTTTAAGGTTGATCAGCAGTGGACCACCGAGCAACTAAAGAAAGATCAGCTTGAGGATAATGAAATAGCACTACTACTAAAAGCTAAGGAAGAACGTCAACCAAGACCAAGCTGGAGAGATATTTCAACTAAGGGATCTACTTTTAAATCTCTGTGGGCTCAGTGGGACTCCCTGATAGTTGAAAATGGACTCCTTAAACGAGCCTGGGAAAGCGCCGATGGCAAAGTAGTGAAGACGCAGTTAGTGGTACCAAGGAAGAGGGTATCGGAAGTTCTGGACGAAGTACATAATATAAAGTTTGGTGCACATCTCGGAGTTAACGGAATGATTGACAAGATCCGCGACAGATTTTACTGGGTCAACTACTGCCAGGATGTAAAATCATGGTGCCAGCAGTGCTCAACCTGTGCCTCAAGTCAAGGACCCCAGAGAAGATCCAGTGGGAAGATGAAACAGAATAATGTGGGACTACCGTTTGAACGTCTCGCCAGTGACCGAATGAAGGCTCGATATAATCTCCAAGCTAACTCTAGGGGATTTCGGATGAACGATAAAGTCTGGTTATATAATCCGCAAAGGAAGAAAGGAAGATCTCCCAAGATAACGCCAGTATGGGAAGGACCCTATACAGTCATCAAAAGAATTAATAACGTTGTGTATAGAATTCAGCGTCGTCCCAGAAGCAAATTGAAAGTTGTTCACCTCGACAGACTGAAAGCATACCACGGACATGCAGTATCTGATCGGGACGATCAGGTTTAAGAGGGAGGCAATGTCACGACTAACAACCATCCGAACGTTTTTGTGCTACCCTATAGAACTAGCCGCCGCGCCGTGCCCCTCGCTTCTCTGTCTATATGAATCATCGCCCGGCCGGCCGCCAAGTTTCAGAATCGCTGGAATTATCTCGATGGCCTCGTCGAGATCATATAGAGTGGCGCCGGAATACTTCCGGAATATTCGTGATAAATTTGAGAATATATATAAGCAGACCTAAGGCGAATGTTAGGCAGTCAGTCAGTCAGTTAGTTAGTTCAGTTAATCATTGTGTTGAATAGATATTAGTTGTAAAGTTATAAGAGTAGTTTAAAGTGTTAAATTGTATACAGTGGTAGTGAATAAAGAGAGTATAAGTTGAGAATAGTCAAGTTGTAATTTTATTAAGAACCCACGGGAAAAACGTAACAATATACAATCTTATACCATTAGATATTAGAAATATTGCTAAAATGAAAATATTTAAACATAGGTGTAGAGCATATATTTATGAAAACAGGGTCATGTTTGGGAGCCCATTTTGATTGCTCAAGTTATATGTATGTATATAAATATTTTGTACAAAAATTGGGTTAATATGACCGGGATTGGTTGAGGGTCTTTATGAGTACTTAGGGGGGTAGTTAGGATATTTATGCCGTAGTTTCATTATATTTTTCTGAATAGTTTAAATTAGGGGAAATTGTAACCATTGCACGTACAGGTGTTCAGTCATCTAGGTGTTGAGGTCGCAATTTACTTACTATTATCATAGTATTTACTAAAAAAAAATACTTTGTATAAAAATATTATAGTTGACTAAAATCATTAAATATACTTAGCTATAACTTAAAAAACAATTATAAATGTGAATATTTGGATAATAAATGTGGTAGGGCAACAGAGGTACTGTTCCCTCCAAATAAATAAAAAATAAATAAAATAAATTTTATCTAGAATGATGACATGTTTCACGCCGTAAGGTAAAGACATTTGTATGTTTGTCAGGAAACAAATAAAGATTTTTGTTTTGATTTGATTTTTGGTGACACAGTTAGTCACGATAAGAAGCAGCTTGTTGATCTATTTGCTGACAGTGTATAATAGTGATACTGACCCAGTTACTCCGGACTGCCCTGTTAGAAGCATGGTGGATATTTCTTCTTATTGCATTAGCTGTGCTGACATCATCGAGACAGTTTTGTCCTTGCCCCCGAAGCCGTCTCTCAGACCTGATGGAATTCCTATGTTTCTGATAAAAAAGTGCCTTGTTACTCTTGCTACTCCTATGAAAGCCATATTTAATAAGTCCTTGTCAACTGGTACTTTCCTGATGTCTGGAAATTCAGTTATCTTAAACCAATCCATAAATCCGGGCCCAGAAACGATGTTACTAACTACAGAGCCGTTTGCTCCCAATCTAAAATTCCTAAGCTGTTTGATAGGCTTATTACAACGAAGCTTGCATGGGACTGCAAAAATTTCATAAACCAGGAGCAGCACGGTTTTATGCAGGGTAGGTCAACCACTACTAACTTGCTTACTTACCAGCGTTTTATAACTAACACTATGGAGGAGGGGCTTCAGGTTGATTCTGTCTATACAGATTTTTCAAAAGCTTTCGACAGGGTCAACCTGGCGCTCCTTATAGCCAAGCTGGAGTCACTTGGTATAAGTGGTAGTCTTTTGGAGTGGTTGAAAAGCTTTTTGTGGTCAAAAAATTAAGAATATAAGAATATATTAAACCATGATATCAAAAAACTTTAACAAACTCACTGGTTCTTTCCATACATACTTATCTGGATGTAGTATATGGCCCATTCCTTACTGCCTTTAATAAGTATCGCGCGCAGAAAATTCAAAACTCTTGTGTAAGATATGTCAAAAAATTGTCTCGTAGAGATCATGTGAGCAATCACATAGTAGATGTTTATGGTCTTAACATGAGTCAGAAGAGATTTGTACATATGAGCTGCTTAGTGCATAAAATTGCAACCGCTGGAATTCCATCTTATCTATCCGAGTGTCTTGTTGAATGTGGGAATACACATGATGTAAATCCTCGCAATAGGAGGGCAATGTGTATACCACAACACAAAACTGAATTTTCTAAAAATTTTTTTTACTGTCTTGCAGCTCATGTTTATAATATTTTGCCAGACTATCTAAAAGTATTTAGTCTTGTTTATTTTAAAAAAATCTGTAAAGATTATTTATCTGCAACCCAATTGAATTTGTAATATGTTGTTTAAGTTTACCTCAAATCTATATTGTTTGTTTATTGTAGTTATGCTTGTAGTTAAGTATGTATGGTGGTTATGAAAATACGTTGCCGGTAATTTCCACCTTTTGTATGTAACATGTTTTATATGCAATAAATGGATTTTTATTTTTATTTTATTTTTTTATTTATTTTGTCTGGAAGGAGGCAGGCGGTCAAGTATGGCTCGATCATATCCCGTGTACTTTTAGTCCCTTCAGGGGTGCCACAAGGCTCACATTGCGGCCCACTGCTATTTAATATTTTTGTCAGTGATATTAAATAAATAAATAAATAAATAGGCATTTATTTCCAACAGGCTCACCCAATTACAGGAAATACAAATTTCAAAATATGGTTTGAATAAAAAATACAAAATTCCTAGATAAAACAAAAAGAAAGAAAGAACTATGAAAATATATCTCTTATGATTATAATGTATATCAGGAATCTACAACACTACTTATATTATTTTAGCCAACATACTATTTAAAGAGATTTTGGTGATTTTGTGGTATACTGTCGTTTCTTGTCATTTTCTTATGACCTAAAAGTTTTCCTCTCCATTAAAACACTGAAGAACACAGCAATGTTACAAAGTGGCCTATCGAGTTTTGTAAGGTGGTGTCATTTAAACAAAATGAGTTTAAGCATTAGCAAAGGTCACCGAATCACTTTTGCTCGAATTCACAATCCAATAGTTGGTGGTTATCAGCTGGAGGAGGCTCCGATTGATGTCACTACTATACGAGACCTAGGTGTGCTGCTCGATAGCAAACTTTCCTATGTTGACTATATTGGGGGCACACTGTTATCTTGGCTGTACTCATACATGACAGATAGAGAATAGATTGTTAGGGTTAAGAGAATCCATTCCTCTATCATTAATGTTACTTCTGGGGTGCCTCAAGGAGGCCATCTTGCACCTCTTCTTTTTAATCTCTTCATTGATATTGGCTCATGTTTCCATCATTGTCAATTTCTTTTATTTGCTGATGATCTGAAGTTTTTCAAAACTATCATTACAGCTGATTCTAGTAGAGAGATGCAAGAGGACCTTAATAGATTTTGTAAGTGGTGCGATTGTAATAAAATGTCCTTAAATACAAATAAGTGTATGTACATCCAATTTACCAAGCAAATTGAATCTAATGTAAATATATATCTTATAGGACAAGAGGTTGTAGAAATACTTGATAAGGTAAGAGACTTGGGAATCATTTTTGACAAAAAACTACTTTTTATTGATCATATACAGGCCTGCTGTAATAAAGCTTTTAAAATTTTAGGGTTTATTAGACGACATACTCGCTATTTTACAAATATATTGGCAATTAAAACTCTATATATCTCTTTTGTTAGAAGCCAACTTGAAAACAGCACCTGTGTATGGTCACCTCACTATAATGTGCACATAGACTCCATTGAACGAATCCAGAATTTTTTTTTAAGATATATTGCATTTAAGCTTAAAGTTGAGAGTGAATTAGTAGATTACGATGTGTTGTTAAGGTTGTTAAACCTAGAAACTCTGAAGAAACGACGTGATAGTTTTGATATAATGTTTATTTACAGCTCATCCATAATATTAATATGATTTTAATATTATCGACCATATCTTTCATCAGCTAGATAAAAAAAGTATAACGGCAGGATTATTTTTTGATCTCTCAAGGGCATTCGATACTATAAACCATCCCAGACTCCTGGGCAAGTTGGAAGCGTATGGTGTGAGGGGAGTGGGTGCCTCACTATTGAAATCGTATTTGTCTGATAGGAGCCAGTGTGTGTGTGTGTTGAAGGAGATGCTGGACCGCGTGTATCTTCGCTTGTGAGGGTGTCTCAGAGGGTGCCCCAGGGATCAATATTGGGTCCGCTTCTGTTCCTGCATTATGTCAATGACTTGTCCGGGGATCAGTGTCCTGGGGCGATAAGTCAGTTTGCGGATGATACATCAGTCATTTTGTCTGCTGGTTCCCGAGGCGAACTGTCTCAGCTTGGCACTGTGACCGTCGGACACATGTCTGATTGGGGCGAGGCCAACAACTTTATCTTAAACATACAGAAGACTGGTCTCATGGAGTTTATTATTGGCGGGAGCAGGAGCGCATTCCTGTATGTTGGTCTGCAACATAGGTCTGTACCTATTGTCGAGAGGGAGAAATTTCTTGGGGTTTATGTGGACAGTGGATTGTCTTGGGAGGCTCACATTGGATACCTGCGATCTAAATTGAACAGCGTATGCATGGTGATTCGCTCTGTAAGGGATCAAGTATCCATTAAAAATCTACGTATTTTTTATTTCTCATACGTACAGTCTATAATCTCATATGGAATCATGTTTTGGGGATCATCTTCAGGAGCAAAAAAAGTCTTCATTGCGCAGAAACGAATAATTCGCTGCATGTGGAAATTGCCTTACCGTCAATCTTGTAGGGCATATTTTACGCAACTTGGATTTTTAACAGCACCTTCCCTTTATTTTCTTGCGCTGGTTTTGTTTGTGAAGAAACATCCTGATCTATTTCTGACCAACAGGAACCGTAGGGGTGATGTATCGGTTGGTACTAGAGCCGAGAATTGCCTTAACATACCTGAACATCGAACAACGTTTTTCGAGAGAGGACCACGATATAGATCCATTAAAGCATTTTTGAAGCTACCATCAGAAATAAGAAGTATAACAAACTTTAACAGATTTAAGCAACGTGTTATAAAAGATCTTAAGGAAGGTTGCCTCTACTCATTTGATTTCTAATCTTTATCATTGTATTGGTTTGTGTGTTGCGACATTGTGATTTATTTTGTTTTGTATATTGTAATCTTTATTGTAGATTTTATTTTTCTGTAATTGTAATTTTAAGTGTAAGTTTTATTAAGTTGACGGCGCCTTGTCGATATTCGAATGTATGGTTTGAAGAAATAAATGAATAAATAGTATTATACAAAGTGAGGTTCTCCTATTCAATGTCAATTTTCAAGTTCCAGCTAGGGTACTGAGGGGTAGTAGCACCTTTCAGGTTGAGCATCATCGTACTACATATGATAGATTCAACTCCCTGAACCGGATGATGATACTGGCCAATCAGCTGCCGAGTGATGGGTTTTTCCTATCTTTAAGCCAGTTAAGATCTGTTTTTAGAGGTATTAATTGTCATATTATCTGATTTTATCATGTATTTTATGTTAAGTTTTATTTTGATTGTAAGTTCAGTTGTATTGAAATTTATTTGTAATTTTTATCAGTATAAGTTCTAAAATGTTCGATTGAGCATGTCCCGTAAATAAATAAATTAATAAATATCCAGGAAATGGTTTTGAGAGCACAGAAGATGCTCGGGTTTGTCTGTCGGTCATCTAAGGAATTCTCTTTACAGATCTTAAAAATATTGTACTGTTCCCTTGTCAGATCTATTCTAGAGTACTGTTCCGTGATATGGTCACCTAATTATCACAATGCTATTGATAAAATTGAAGGGGTGCAGAATAAATTTCTTTGAGTTATTGGTTACAGGCTTGGATATGGAGGATTATTCATATAACAACCGACTTGAGTTTCTGGGCTTACAAACCCTGGAGAGTAGAAGAATGTGCTCTGATCTAAAGTTTTTGCATGGTTTAATTAATAATAGGGTGGACTGTCCCTCATAGGGGTGGTGTTTCCAAGATGTCTGACATGTCGGATGGCGATTCAGAGGCTAGTGCAAAAGAAGGGAAGAAAACTGGTTTTAAGTGTTGTGTTAAAAAAAGCTGCAATGTATGCGTGTGCATAATATACAAAAACAAATAGACGAAACAAAAATCGAGTGCTGCACCCGTGACAGCATGATGGCGTCTGACTCAGACATGAATGTAAATGTAAATATAAACAATAACAAAGTGGATCTACTGGAAATGGAAAAATCAAAGATGGTTATAGAAATCGAATACTTAAAAAAACTGCTGGAAGAAATGAGCGACAAAAATAATCTACTAAAACAGAACAATAGTCTAATTAATGAAAAAATGTATCTGTTCCATTCTGAAATTGTAAGTCTGTTCAACCAAGCTTTTCCAATTAAAAAAATAAAACCGAAAAAGCAATCCAATAAATCCTGGTTCACAAAGGGTTTGAAAATATCTTCTAGAAACTTGCGTTCCTTATATAGTATTCGGAAGTTCACTGATTGTCAATGGTATCATAACTATTTTAATAAAAACCGCTCTCTTTATCGCCACTTAATTAAAGCGGCTAAAAATTCCTACTATTCAAACAGATTATATAACTCTGGGAATAGAAATAGAGAAAGTTGGAAAATAGTAAATGACATCCGTCATCGAAGTAGTTTTAGACCATTTCGATCTCCTGTAATGTCTCTGGATAGCCTTAACGATTACTATTGTGGTATTGCATCAAACCTCCAAAAGAATTTACATCCATTAAATGATCCTCTTGAGTACTTGTCTGAGGTAGCGGTCCCAAACTCGTTTTTCTTTCATCCAACTGACCTTGGGGAACTTAAGAAGGCCTTACACTCTATTAAAAATAAAAATAGTTGTGGTGGGGATGGTCTTTCTGCCAGGATATTTTTGAATCTGCCAGAAGTTGCACTGTTAACCTTGGTACAGGTGATAAATGTTTCTTGGCAGACTGGGTCCTTCTCACCCTGTTTAAAAAAAGCAAAGGTTATTCCTATTCATAAGCAGGGTTCTCTAAGGGATACATCAAACTTTCGACCGATATCTCTGCTGTCCACTCTATCAAAGTTGATAGAAAAACTGGTAAAGTTGAGAATGCTATCCTTTTTACAGAGAAACCAGATCCTAAGCTTAAGTCAGTTTGGTTTTCAGGAAGGACTGGGTACGTCTGATGCTATTTATCATCTCATGAAAGACTTGTACCATTACATTAATAAAAACGAAACAGCGGCAGTCGGCTTTTGCGATCTCTCTAAAGCATTCGACTGCGTTAGTCATGATATCTTGCTAAAAAAACTTAGGTGCTGTGGTTTTCGAGGGATTTCTTTATCTTGGTTTACTTCCTTTTTAGCGGGACGTAGTCAGCGGGTCTCCTGGGAGTCTGAGTGTTCGTCGTCTAGGGCCATAAGCGACGGTGTTCCTCAGGGTTCAGTCTTGGGTCCTGCTTTATTCCTGATATATATAAATGATATGGCACAACTTCAAATCAATGGTGATTTTACTTTATTTGCTGACGATATCACCATTCTGTGGCACAATCAAGACCCAGTTTCGCTTCACCAATCCATACTGAATGATCTGCTTATCATAAAATCCTGGTGTGACTCCAACCTTTTAACTTTGAATGCTGGAAAAACCAAAATACTTTCCTTTAGGTGCAACCTTCAGAACATATCTATAGGGGACCTCCCAGTTCACTGTGAACCAGAGACTAAATTTCTGGGTCTAACTATTGATGATAAACTTAGGTTTTCTTCTCATATTTCTACTCTGGCTGGTAGAATATCATCTGGCTGTTTCGCAGTGAGGGTATGTGTCCAGGAACTTGGTTCGGAAATGGGGAAGACAGTCTATCATGCATTGGTGGAGTCACATCTTCGCTATGGGATTGTGTTTTGGGGTAGTGCAAGTAATTATTTGATTCAGAGTTTGTTTGTTATTCAGAAAAGAGCACTCCGGTATATTTGCAAATCAAAGCCTCTTGACTCCTGTCGTCCCCTTTTTATTCGCTTAAACATACTAACACTCACATGTATTTATATTTTAGAGACGGTAAATTTAATCTTTAAGCATCTGCACAATTTATGGTGAGAAATCCTAGGTATCCAACCAGAGTATTAGGTTTGCTGCGTCCGCCTATACCAACTTCCTCTTTGGTTAAAAATTCTGTTTTTTACGATGGTATAAAAACTTTTAACAAGCTTCCTCTGAGCATCCGACTGTCAGCTAACAAAAGTACTTTTGAAAGGGGTGTTAAGACATTTCTGCTAAAAAAGGCATACTACTCTTTGGATGAATACTTCCAAGACCCTCTTGATTGAGAAATGCAGGTGTTGATGGCTGAAAGATCTTTTCTTTTTTTCTTTTGTAAAATTTTCTTTATACACTTGACTTGATTATTTGATAGTTTGTTTGTACAATTGATTTTTTGATAGTTATTTTCTTGAATGTTTACATTCTTTCTTGTACAATTTTACTCTGTGAGTGTGTTGTAACAAAAGACAATTGCGACTGTTATTTCTTACTTATTGTATCTATGTGTGTTTCATAATCAACAAAGAAAAAACCTAAGACGAATACTTATCTACTATAGATTAATACTATGACAAGAAATTTTAGTTTTAGTGCTTTGTTAATGACTTTGTAGTTAGAACAATAAAGCATATTGAGTTTGAGTTTGAGTAGAAATGCGAATAAACACAAATAATGGTCAAGTCCAAGGTCATCGAACGCAGAGAGAAAATACACTCACGTTTAAGCATAATGAAGATATCGCAGAAAACATCTCGGCGAGCACCGACGTTATCTCGGATAAACAAAGGACTTTACGCGGAGTTATTCAAAACTACATCTGAAATGCCGACTATCGTTTCCCGTGCTCCTGGCCAGGGTGATGGTCTCCAAACGAGCCGGTGGAGCCGTCAGCGATCAGCGTCAGGATCAGCTGGTCCTGATACGAAACTTGAAAGCATGCCCGCAAGAGTTTACAAATTGGGAAGAAACTGGTAAACATCGAAATACTGGCTACATGTCAGGGGACAATGATTTCACTGTGTCCAGACGAAGGTTTAAAAAAAAGGCTTGGTAATGCACAACCAACCAATAACAGTACTTTTACCGGGGGAGAAAGGAAAGTATGGCTTTATATATATATATATATATATATATATAGAGTTAAAGGGGATTGCACTGAGAAGGTAATTTTTGATTATGTTGAAATGAATGCTGGTTTTGAAAACTTATTAGTACAAGTAAAGGAATTACCTTCAGATACTAACAAATTAAAGTGTTTTGTGTTAACTGCTCCTTTCGATAAAAAAGACGAAATGTATGATTCTAGTTTTTGGCCCTGATTCGTAGTTGTTAAAAGAATTGACTTTTCCAAACATAGAACTTTCTTGGATACGGCAGGTGATTTTTTTGCCACCAGATAACCCAACTGAAATCCCAAACAAATGAGAATCTAGATATATTTTCTGTTATGCATATAAACATTCAGTGTATGAGAAATAAGCTCCTAGAAATTGATTCTTTGCCATCTGACTATCATTTGATTTGTATCTCTGAACACTGGTTGAGACAAGAAGAAATAAATACTATCAAATTATCAAAATATGAAATCCTCACTTTCTTTTGTAGGAAAATACATATACACGGGGGTGTTGCTATTTTGCTGAAAAATAATATACATTTCAAATTTGAACAGAGAAATGATTTAAATGTGTTATCCTCTGAAACACATTGCGAATTGTGTGCTGTGCAAAGTCATGATCTAAAGCTTATCGTTCTAACTTGCTATCGCTCACCTTTAGGAAATTTTCATATGTTTGTTCAAATTTTGCAGAGTGCTTTGCAGATACTATCAAATTCTAAATATTTCTTAATAATTACTGGTGATTTCAATGTAAACTTTCTGATCCCGAAAATAATAACACTCAATTTCTTACAGACCTTGTAAAAACCTATGGTCTCTCCAAAATGATTTTTACGCCTACTAGGCAAAGCTCCTGTCTTGATAACATTTTTTTAAACATACCAGACGCAGTGGCTTACACCAGGGACTTAGTGATTTCTGACCATTTGGCTGTAATTGCTGAATTTGAGTATATAGTTAACCACAAGCCTAACTTAGAAAAAATTAAATATAGGCCATACACCAACAAAGGTATGTTTGATTTCTATAACTTGGTAGATTTGATAAACTGGGACTTTATATACTCGGATTCTAGGGCAACGGAAGATAAGTTTAATATGTTTGTATCGTTTTTGCACAGCAATTTGGAGCTTGCTTTTCCCGAAATAGAGGCTAAAAGAGGTATCAATGGGAATGATTTGAATATTAAATGGTTTAGCAATGAGTTGAAAGAGGAAAGGGAGCTAGTCAGTTTCGTTGCTGACTTAGCCAAACAAAGAAGCTGTCCTAATCTATTTAATCTTAAAACTAAACTAAAACGAAAATATCAAGAAGATTTAAAGAAGGCAAAACGAGAGGCACATAATACTTATCTTATAAATCAAAACTTTAACCCCAAAGCCACTTGGAATGTTGTTAAATCAAATAGTAACATCTTAAAAAAGAAACGAAAAACTGACTAATGACTTTAATATATTTTTTACAAATGCGGCTTCTGAAATCATAAATAAATTACCACCTTCTCAGATTTGGTACTCAGCTGAATCTGCCTAATCAGGGTTTTGTGTTCACAGAGGTTACAATAATTGAAGTGCGTGATATTATTGAATCTTTAAAAAATAAAAAGTGTCGCGATTTCTATGGGCTTAATGTGCAAATAATTAAATCCATTACCAATATTATAATTTGCCCATTGGTTAAACTGTTAAATTTATGTATAAAAGAATCTATTTTCCCACAGTTTTGAAAGTATCTAATGTTATATCTATTTTTAAAAAAGGTTGTAAAAATGATATTTCAAATTACCGGCCAATATCCATTGTACCAATCCTATCAAAGATTTTTGAAAAAGTTCTTAACAGTCAAATAACCCTATTTTTTGAAGATAATAAACTTTTTAACACTAGGCAATTTGGTTTTAGAAGCGACAAATCCACTACCATGGCCGTAAATGAGTTTGTTGATTTGGTAAATGATGACTTAAAAGATGGTTGTATAACTGGGGCTGCCTTTTGCGATCTAAGCAAGGCTTTTGACTGCGTCTCATTTGATTTACTTGCAATGAAACTGAAATACTACAAGTTCTCTCCTTCTAGTATTAAATTATTGAAATCTTACCTTTCTCAAAGATTACAAATAGTTGAGAGTAATGGTATAAGCTCTGAGTCTTGTAAAGTTAAATACGGTGTTCCGCAGGGATCGGTCCTGGGGCCGTTGCTGTTTTTGGTATATATAAATGACCTGGTGGGTAGTGACCCCAGTGCCGATTTCATTCTTTTTGCGGATGACACGACCGTTATTAAAAGAGCAAAGGAAATTGACCAATTGCAGGAGGATCTTGGTGAGACGCGGTCAAGGATTGCAGACTGGTTTACCGCAAATCAGCTTTGTTTGAATGAATCTAAAAATCAACAATTATTCATTTCAACTCGCAAAATTAATGTGTCTGGCATGGTTCGTGTTTTTTCTCTGCAAAGAAGGGCGATCCGAATAGTGGATGGTCTGGAATATAGAGCTGACTGCAAGGACGCATTTATTAAGCTTAGAGTCTTAACTATTCCGTGTATGTATATTTTTCATTGCCTTCTGCATATCAAAATGTTCAGCAACACCTATGAGACCCACGAAGATATACATTCATACCCAACTAGAAATAACTTTAATATATACACTGACTTCCATAGGATACATCACATGAAAACTGGAACATCTTTTCATGGGCCTATGTTTTTTAATAAGTTACCACATCATATAAGATCATTGACACAAAAAGAATTCAAAACAATAAAAAATTATGTAACTTCCAAATGTTTCTACAGTTTCCAAGAGTACTTAAATAACAATTTCTATGATCTGGTTTAATATACTTATAGGAGCTTAGTTCCACATAGTTATTTCATTACTTGTTCAGATTTATTATTGTTAGATTCCACTTTTGACTTGTGTAAACTTTGTTTGTAGCACCAATAAATTTCTTTGTCTTTGTCTTTGTCATTACTTTAGCTCATACTTACCTCTAAAAGCAGGCATTAGGCATGGACGCAACAATGATTCATTTTATGTCCCATTTCATCGCACCAACTATGGCTTGGATGAGTCTCTGACAGGGATGCTTAGGTCTGCTAATGCCGTGTCTGGGAGTATTGATCTCTTTGGCTCATCGTTTGGTACTTTGAGCCAACAGTTAAGGAGAGTGATAGACCGATAATTATTTTTGATGCTGGATGAGTGGGGGTACATTCTTGACAATTTCATATTTTATATTTTAATTGTTGCATGTGCCCAGAAGACCAATATGTGGATTTTGTTGATTTGTGTACAGTGGTGTATTTCATGTATAATTGTAGCTACTATTGTAGAAGACTGTTAGTGGTTAAAATTTAGCATAGCATAGGAGTAAGTAATACTTAAAATGTAATTTTTATTACGTGGACAAATAAATAAATAAATAACTATTGAGAATTGGACCAAACAACCCAAACGAAGAGTACGAACTTAACAACTCTAAACTCTCAGTTGTAACCAAGCAAAAGGATCTAGGTGTTACTATCTGTATCCTCTGATTTAAAGTGGGAAACCCATATTTTGGAGATAACAAAAAAAGCTAACTCATTTATATATCTTATAAGACATGCATTTAAAGATCACTCAATAGACCTGATAAAAATAATTTACAAGAGTTACATTCGACCCGAGATTGAGTATGCCTTTCAGTATGGAATCCCTACTATGCCAAGGATATAGAGAAGCTTGAACAAGTACAAAGGAGAGCTACCAAAATTCCTACAGAACCTGCCATACCTTGAAAGGCTAAACAAAATTGCAACTAACTACGCTACGCGAACGGCGACATAGAGGAGATTTAATTGAAACCTATAAGATACTTTGGTGGTCGTTACTAGTGCAATATAAAAAATATCTTTCACCAAAACCAGATTCCTTTGGTTCAACTACGAGGTCATACCAAAAAAAAATGATAAGGAATGTACTGCAAAATTACAGAGGAAAAACTTTATTATAAATCGTGTAGTGTATTCATGGAACTCATTGTTTCAAGAGACAGTGTCAGCAGTGAATGTTAATGCATTCAAAAATAAACTGGATCAAGAACTGGAACACAGTGCATCAGCTATACTTCACTACAGCGTATAAACAATCCTAACCAATGAAAACAATAGCTTCATCGGATTTATTGATTATTGACTTTACAACTACAACTGTAATGCTTCTGATAAGGAAATAACATTGACTTATTTCTCATTTATTTATCACTCAATGGCTTTCTACGAAATTGTACCTATGTATTTTAATCTTATAGATAAGTGATAATGTTTTTTGTTATAATATTATACTTCTTTATCTGTTAGTAATTTATTTAATATCATTTCGTCCGGTACTTAATTATGCAAAGTAGGAGTAGTGCATGTAGCTAAACTTGGCCTATATAGACTATAAACGTTATTTATTGATTTATTTTGTTTATTTATATGTGTGAGTTTTTATGACAAGTCATTTCTTTTTCAGACTCTTGATTACGACAGAGATGGGCTAACTAAAATGAAAAAAGCCATTAAGGCTGTTCACACATCTGGAATATGTAAGTATCTTGTTATGTTGAAATGTGATTAAGGTCTCAATTGTAGAACTAGAAGTAAACAAAATTGTTTATCTTAAAATATAATTTTAATTGCATCAACATATTTGTTATCTTCCTAACCTCATTTCTAAAACACTGTATACGTGTACGATGGTAAATAGAAAAATAATTTTCGGGGATACATTACAGAAAGAAAACTCAAATTCTGTAAATTAAAATTTGGAATTAAGAAACCTTAGTAAAATCTATTTCGATCTAATTAACCAGCAACAATAAAATCCCATATTTTGCAAAGGTATGACAAGCTAAAGAAAGAAGTTAAAAAGAGGAATGAACAGTTGGATGCCATGAGAATTAGATATTCTGAAAAAGTGGAAGACACGGACAAAAATATTCAAAGTCTGTTAAAGGAAATTTCGGAAAAGGATATGCACATTGCACGATTAAAGCGAAAATCTATGGTTTTTGTGGAGAGTGTTTTTAACACTGAGAAAGATCTTCTCGAGGACTTGCAAGGGAGAAAGGAAGACATTGCCAAAATAAACAAAGATATATTGACAGTCTTGAATCAAAACAGGAGTCTTACTACAACTACTGACGAACAAAAAATCAAAATTGAACAAATTACTGCTGAACTAAATAACGTTATTACTCTAAAAAACAGCATACTCATAAGCATCGAGACTCTCACAAGGGAAAACGAAACATATGTAAACGAATTAAAGGAGGCGAATCGCGAACTTCTTAGACTAAAGGAAGTGGGAAATGTGCGGGATACGACACAGCATATTAGTGCGGTGGTCACAACTACACAGCCTAGGAAACCTAGCATTCTATTGTTTGGAAGCAAATCATGTGCAATGGGAATAGGCCACATGCTAAAAAATCACATCGGTGCAAGTTTTGACACAAACTGTCAATACAAAACAAATGCTAGTTTTGAAGAACTGTTAGATAGCTATCTGAATCTTTCAAGCAAATTTACTAAAGTTGACTTCGTAATAATATTTTTTGGTAAAGAGAACGCTATCAGGGGAAATGGTATTCGCGACTCTGGTCTCAAGCAGCTGTCACTGACCGCAATGAAAACCAATTTGATACTTATTGCACCCCCCTTTGCTGCTGATCGACATATATTGAATAGGTTCATTAACGACAATAATTTGACAATTTATAGAAGTATGTGTTGCAATGAAAAAAACACGTTTCCTATCTCTGGAATAATCTCATCCAACTCAGCTGGTGTTAAATCGCGCTCCAGTTTCTTTTCAAATTTTTGATAGTAGTTTTTGTGTTGAAAATCTGCAATTTTTGTGATAAATGTAAAATGTAGTGACGAGTGGTCCTGAGTAGGAGAATATTGCATTTGTTACGAGATTGATGAGAAAACTAACTAATTTAGTGAAGACAATAGCAAATAACAAAGGAGACTTTTTGTATTTCAAAAATATTTCAGGAATAATAACACTGATAAGGACACTGGTATTTTACAAGCAGATAAATAGTTCTTTTATCAGTTTCAGTGGGTCATTCTCCAAGACAGGATTTGTTGGAGTTTTGACGGAGAAATTATTTGTTTTGGGAGTCATTCTCCAAGACAAGATCTATGTCTGTTTGGCCCCAATCAGTGGTCATTTTCAGGATCTTCAAGGTTGTAGCTATTTTTAAGAGAAGATATAAATTTAGTCTTTTGATGCAACATTTCTTTAGAGTTGGATTTCTCACATTGATATAGGCTAAGACGAGTAAATGCGGTGAATGTCAAGACGTTTGCGTTTTTAAAAGGAGACCTCCAGAAAATGAATTATTTGGAGTTAATTGCGATATCTGCAAGCGAACTTTTTGCAGCAAATGTTCTAAACTAACAACAACCGAATGTGACTGCCTTGTTTTAAATCAAAAATCTTTATTATTTGTATGCTTAGTCTGCAAGGGGCTGATTAAAAACTGTAACGAGGGACTAGAATATCTAAAGAAAGCTTATCAGCAAACAGTAAAGAAAATAAATGAGCGGGATAATGTCATTGAAGATATCCAGGAGAAATATGACCTAATAGATAAAGATTGCAATAGGCTGCAAATTGATTTAAAAAATAAGGATAACTACATTATCTGACTACAGAGAGGTTCTAGGTGTTTCGAGGATTTGGCATGTGACAGAGAAGAAAAGGCACAAGAAAAATTGAGGTACACATTAGAATTATTGAAAAATCAAATCAGGAGATATGTCAACTGAAAGATGAGAACAGTAGAAAGCAAGAGGAATTCAATAATATGGTAACTAAATATGAAGAAAAAGACCAAAATTTAATAGAAATGTGGAACAGAGATAAGAAATTGACTACATTTATTAGAAGCTTACAAGTAGAAGCCTGTTCACTGACCACCGAATTAAAATGCTGCAGATCAGTAAATTCTGAGATAAAAGAGGCTCTAGAAGCAAAAGAAATTGAAGTCCAGGAGCTTAAGGAAGAGAATATGATTCTGTCAAGGAAGTTTGAAACAAAATGTTAACTGTAACCTACTAAAGGAAATTTCAGACACTGGACACGCTAATAATGATTCTATAACAGAACAAAAATGGGAAGAGAAGATTCAAGTAAAACAAATGGAGATTGATGAACTCAATGAAAAAACTGAAAACTGTCAAAAGCAAATAGATACATTGGCATGGTCAGGAATACGAATGAAGAAAATATTAAGATTAAGAAAGACCTTCATGAGGCAACTGAATTTAGTGAAAGTATGGTGGTTTCAATAAGGATGATTGAAGAAAAATAGAAGAGATTGGAGAGAGAACTATGAAACTTGCAGGAGACACATGATAAAGGACTTGAGTTTATGACAGGAGATTCTAGCATGGATAACAATAGAAGTGATAAAACTGTAAATATTATGGACGAGTGTAGTATGGTGGATAACAGGCAAGAATATATAAATGACAGTAGTAGTAATGATAACACCATTCATCAGAAAAGAAAATAGAAAATTTTAGTGCTGACTGATGAATATGGAAAATACTTATATCCCCATCTTGAGAAGTTGTTCTCTGTGGACTATGCTGTTCAGATTGTCTGTCGGCCGGGTGCAAGGTTTATAGATGTGACAAATGAAAATAGCTCAATCTCTAGGATGACAAGTGATGAATATGTCGTGGTATTGGCTGGGTTAAATAATAGTAATATTAGTCTAAGTGAAATATCACTGCTTTCAAATATGTGTTTTCATACTTACCTAATAATATGTACACTACCTGCAAAGCTTCAGGGAAGTGTACCACATAGAAATGTAGAACATGTTAATCATATAATTGTAGAAATTGTCAGTGGGCTGAGAGAGTTTGTGGTTAACATTTGCTGTCTGGATTTGTTTGATAGATTTCGATTTTCTGACTATTCAAAATGTATTTACCTGAACAGTAAAGGTCTAGCTAAGTTGGCATCCATAATCAGAGGTGTGGTTCTGGATTTTCATAATATACCATCAAATTCTTGTTTAAGACAGATTAAATTACAGACTCAGACAGCGAATGTCGTACATTTATCATCAATTGATAGTATTAAGTCTTTAAGTAATGATATAGTCAACAATACTCAATCTGACTTGGTAGTAAATGGAAATGACTGTTTTGTAGATCTGACACCAAAGGAATGTGCACTGAAGGGTAGTTTAGAAAAAGATTCTGAGCTTATTTTTTTAGATCCGGGTCTCATAAAGCCCACCACAATGGTTTAGGTAATAGTCAATCTATAAAAATTAAAGACAGCAATAGTCAATTTTCTGCTTTATTGTTGAACATTCAATCAATACGAAACAAAACAAATGAACTATGGATATTTTTGAACAGTTGTAATAATACAAGTATTGTACTGGCTGAGTGAGTATGAATTAGTCAATGTGCCTGAGTATGTTACTGTGCCGGGGTTCTGTCATACTGCCTCTGGACATGGTGGTTGTATGATTTTATTGAATGAATCTTTTTTAAGCTTAAACAAGTTTGAACCCATCAACAAATTCAATAACTTGCTAAAGGAAATAATTTTTGAATTCAGTATAATCTTTTTATAGAGACTCAACTTCTATGTAATCTGTGTCTATCAGTCACCCAAATGTGATGTAAAAGAGTTTTTGACAAGCCTTGACAGTTTTTGTCTCAAATGTCTCCATCTTGTAGGGTTTTACTGACTGGAGATTTTAACATAGATTACACCAACGGCAATGAAGTCTCCACCCTTGCATTGAAAAATATATTAATTTCTAATGACTTAAACATGCATGTCACACGTATAACAAAAACATCATCAACCTTAATTGATTATGTGTGTTCTAATTATAGTGAGGAAGAGGTAGATTGTAGGGTCGTTGATGCTGCTCTATCGGATCATGAAGCAGTGATGTGTAATGTAATGGAGCCAAAAGTAATAAACAAACAGAAAGTCAGACGAGGTCGAGTGTTTAATAAAAGAAACTATGATAGGTTTTATCGGTTGTGTAGCGAGGAATCATGGAATCATGTGCTGGCATCCAAGGAGCCTCTATGTTTATTTCACCAGAAAGCCACAAACATTTTTAACAAATGTTTTCCTGTAAAAAATATAAAAATGGAAAAACAAAAGCCATGGTTTACTAAAGGTTTAAAAACGTCATCTAGAAATCTTCGCTGTGTTCATAGGATAAGGAAATTTGCAGATAGTCCATTCTTTAGTGTGTATTTTAGCTCTTATAGATCTTTATTTATTTATTTATTCAGACAATCTTTACAAACACTATAAAATAGTAATTACATGTAAAGTAACATAAAGTGGAAGAAGAAAAATACTAACAAATACCATAAAATATCAATGAGAAAATTAAACTAAACCTAAAACACAAAATATTAAAATACACCTATAATATTAACAGTTAAATCTGTATTATTTTGCACTCTAACCTGTGTCTTGATCCTCAAGCAATTTCTTAAATTTATTTGCCTCAATATTAAAAATGGCCACATCTAACACATTCAAAATGTTATTACAAGTCCTTAGCATGTTATTTATTGGGGATGTGGTATTGCCATTATTTATATAGAATAAATCTTTGTTA
The DNA here is from genome assembly GCA_016904865.1 of Pissodes strobi. Lineage (NCBI taxonomy): Eukaryota > Metazoa > Arthropoda > Insecta > Coleoptera > Curculionidae > Pissodes > Pissodes strobi. The sequence goes on along the minus strand of MU182903.1, from coordinate 144,862 downwards.
GTTATTCTTAACCTAGTCTTTGGTACCTTAATCAAAATATAATTAATAAAATCACAGTTTTTGTATTTCGTATGTGTTAAAACATAGTATAAACATAACAGCTTGAATATCCCTTCTAGTAGAGAGCATCTGAAACTCAAATGTTTTTAACATCGCCCTATATGAGACCATATATGGATACCCTCCATTTTTTCTTACATACAAAAATCTTAAAAAGCGTTTCTGTACCTTTTCAATCATGTCAGAATGTGATATTGCTACAGGAGACCAGATGCTTGAAGAATATTCCATACGTGGTCTCACAAGTGCATTGTAGAGTTAATAATTGTACCGATCTTGAAATTTTTACTGTTCCTTGTTACAAAGCCCAGAGATCGATAGGCCTTGTTAACTACATTAGTGTAGTGCAAATTGAACTTTGTATTTGATTGAAAAGCTACTCTCAAATCCCTGATTACTCCTTTTCTGTCAATTTTGGTACTGCCAATGAAGTAGTCCTCAACAATATAATTTGTTTTTCGAGTATATGTGACAACTGCGCATTTTTTAACATTTAACGGCAATTCCTTATAGTCGGCAAACGATAAACACGTGTGTGAATTTATTCGCGTCTTTTATAGTTTTTAGCGGGATATTGAAGGATATTATTATCGAAATTGAACATGGCGGGTGATTTGAATGCTGAAAAACCCAAGGTAAAAATAAAAACCATCAAGAAGTGAAAAAAATGGAAAAAATACGAAGTTCTTCATTGGGATCAATAAACCTAACCAAATCAGAAATAAATAAAATCATAGGTGTCCAGGACGACGTGACCCAGCTGATAAGCGATACAGGTAAACAAACGGGCCAACAACAACAAATACCAGGGAGTTCCAAAAAGATCGATGAATACGCTAATGAAAACGACAGGTACAATTCGGTGTTTAAAATAAATCCAATTTTAATAAGAACACCCCCAACAAGTGCAGCAGATAAAGAGGAGAAGCAAATTAACAAAGATGTGGAAGAAAGAAATGAAAGACAAAGATCAGAAACTACGCCAGAGCAATATAAAACGTGTAAAAGACCGTGTGAGGGGATTACAAACACAGAAGAAATGAACTTTGAAAATGATAAGAGTAGTAACACGAAAGAATATCAAACTCTTTCGGAGAGAATGATTGAAAAACTTTATTCAACACTAGATGTAATCTCTGAAGTGATGGACAAAGATAAAATGAAGATGGAAACATAAGCCTCCCAAGAAAAGACCAGAAGGCTGTGAAACAGGCACACATAGAAATATGTACGTTTTTCACATCTCTGGTATTTAGCATATCAGAAACAGAAAAAGAAAATATAGTACTAAAAAGCAAGTTACAACAAACATATAGAAAATATGAGACTTTGGAAGATGACCCAAGAAAAAGACAGTACACCAATAATACATATGCAAACATTACAAGAAACATTGAAAATACGACGCAAAACGAATATCAAAGTTCACAAGAAGAAAAATGGACAACACCGAAAACCACAAAAAAAACATGAAACCATAATCAGAATAGACAATGTACATGACCCCAAAGAAACGATAACAACACTTAGGAAGCGAATCAATATCAAAGACATTGGAAAAGGTTTCAAGAACATAAAACAAACAAAAAATGGTGCAGTAATCATAGAGAGTCATGACAAAGAACAACAAGACAAACTAAAGACTGTAATAAATAGCATTCACAATATAAAATACAAAGAGAACAACACAAATGATCCTATGTTCATGATAACGGGCATTGTCAAAGGTTAATGAATTTGAATTTGCTGAAGAGCTCGAAATACTAAACGACGATATTGTTAAAGAATTGCAAACTACCATTCAGGACAAAATCAAAGTAGTGGCGAAAAAGGAATGTAGAAACCCAGAGAAGGAAAACTGGATTCTACAAGCGCCAACCAAGCAGCCATGGTTCCTGAAGAAAGGTACTATCTTCTTTGACCTCGTAACACTGCATGTGCAGGAACATATAAATCTTGCATTTTGTTTTAAATGCTCTGGCTTTGAGCATGTGGCAAAATACTGCACACAAAAGGAATGCTGTCACAAATACGGAGAACAACACAATGCAAAGGAATGCACTGCGACGACTTTTCAATGCGCAAATTGTCAAAAAATGAAATACACAGACACTCAACACTCAGCTAGAGACACAAACTGCCCGGTATATAAGCGAAGAATGGCAAGGTTTAGAAATAACATCGATTATGGCGGAGATTTTTTATAAAGAAACAAGAGCAACAAAACAAAAACAGAGAAAAGAATCAAACAAAGGCAATAAGAAGGGAAATTATGACAAACGTCAGTATCATCCACCAAAACGTCCAGTCACTCGGTAATGCAATTGATGGAATTAATGAAATTTTAAAAGAAAACACTGAATGTAAATTCCTATGCATTACAGAGCACTGGAAGTCAGTAGAAGAACTCAAATACCTTTCGATAAAAAATTATAAATTAGGAGCATGGTATTGTCGCGAAACCGGTCAACATGGAGGTAGTGCAGTGTATGTACACAAAAAAATCAAATGCCATACAAGAACTAAAATTAACAGACTTGCGGTTAGAAATGAGTTTGAGTGCGCAGCGGTGGAATGTGATCTAAATGGATTGCAAATCATAATAATATCTGTATACAGACCACCATTTGGAAGTATAAATACTTTTCTTGATAGGTTTGAATCTCTGTTAACAAATATCATCGTTGAAAATAAGGGAATTATAATTGCAGGTGACATAAATATAGAAATGCTTAAAGAAAATGGTAATACAATCAACCTTTTGTCAATATTAAAATCCTTTAACTTAAACCAGTCAATTTTTACGAATACTAGGACAACATATAACTCAGCCTCTTGTATAGACAATATTTTCCTAAATTTAGACTATATAGATAGTAAGGTTTTTGATACGTTTATCTCTGATCATACCGCTCAAAAAGTAACCTTCCAATTAAAACAGTTATCTGAAAATAAATTCCAGTACAAAAGAATTTTCTCAGATGAAAACAAAGTATTATTTGTCAATGGGCTAAAAGAACAAAACTGGCTTCAAGTATATGAAGCTACAAGTGACAATGTAAGCACTAAATGGAATATATTTTTAAACGGTTTTACAAACATTTTTTATCAGTTCTTTCCATTAAAACTAATTAACATACACCAAAAACCCAAATTAGTTAATGATCCAAAAATCGAAGAGTCCAAGAATAAATTAGATATCTTTTTGACTTTATCTAGATTCGATAATAAGTTCAACGAAGAATATAAAAAAACCAAAAGAGAATATGATAATCTATTAAAGGCGGTAAGGTCAGAGAGATACGAAAAACGACTAAGAATGGCGGAAAATAAAACGAAATGAATGTGGAACATATGTAAGGAAATAACCGAAAGTGCTATAAAATGTCAAGATATTGGTATTAAAGGCAATCCTGAAGAAATACCCGATCAGTATAATAAGTATTTGCTCTCAATAGTTCCTGAACTACTTAAGAATTTACCGGTGCAATTAACGAATTGCAAAATCAGGGAAAACAATCAGTCGATGCTTATGAGACCAATATCTACCACTGAACTCTGCGACTTAGCCAATAGCATTAAAAACAAACATAGCTCAGGCATAGATGAAATACCCACTAGCATTGTAAAACTTGCGATTCCAGGGATTGAAGAGGTTCTTTGTTATCTCATAAATAAATCTTTTAAGCAAGGTATATTCCTGGACCAACTCAAAATATCTTTAATAAAACCTATATTCAAGAATGGAGACCCTGAAGTTATGGATAATTATAGACCTATAAGCCTCCTACCATCTTTTTCTAAAATTTTTGAACTTGCCATATGCCATCGCCTGTTAGATTTCTTGAATAAATGCAATCTAATTAATAGTATAGAACATGGATATCTACCCAACAAATCAACTCAAACTGCTATTTTCCAATTTACAAAAAACATAATAGATTTCATAGAAAATGGAGATTTGGCTATGGGAATATGTCTGGATTTGTCCAAGGCATATGACTGCATTGATCCGAAATTGTTATTACAAAAATTAGAACTATATGGAGTAAGAGGCACAGCTCTTAAGTTATTTCAGTCATATATGACAGGTAGATATCAAAGGGTTGATATAACAAAGAATGGACAAAATTACTCTTCCGACTTAGTAGCAAAGGAGATAGGGATTGCCCAGGGCAGTATTGCAGGGCCAATATTGTTTGTGATATTTCTAAACGATTTGCACGCCATTGCGACATCCAATGAAAACGTAACATGCTATGCAGATGCAGACGACACAAACCTCATTACTGGGGCAACAAATTTGGGGGAATTAATTACTATGGGGAAAGCCTTATTTAACAAAGCTAATAACTGGTTCATAGAATATAAATTAATACTAAACAAAAATAAGACAAATGTCTTACTCTTCAGAACGAAAATGTCAACCACGAATAAACCCGATAAAATATCGCTCGGGGAATTCGAAGCAGAAATTGTTGAACAAACCAAGTTCCTGGGAATTTACCTAGACGAATTCTTAAATTGGTCCTATCATATAAACATGTTAATAAAAAAGTTTAGTTCAATTTGCTATGGCGTGAGAGTTGTTGGGTGGTATATGAATGAAAAGAGTCTAAAAACAGTATATTATGCGAATTTCGAATCAATAATGAAGTATGGAATCATTTTCTGGGGTAGCAACAGCTTGATTGGAAAAGTGTTTTTGATTCAGAAAAGAGCAATAAGAATTGTGAAAAGAATGGGTTATAATGATAGTTGCAGAAATGTTTTTAAATCATGTGGAATGTTGACTGTGTATGGTATCTATATTTATGAATGTTTGATCTTCTTCTTAAAAAATAGACAGTTATTTCAGCTACAAACCTTTCATGAGTATAACACAAGAAATTTAAATGTAAACTACCCCATTCACAGACTTACCCTTACAGAAAAAAATCCACGATATATGTGTTTAAGATTCTTTAATAAGTTACCAGGTCACATAAAATGTATCAATACTTTACAACGTTTTAAAATTGCTGTAAAAAAATGTTAGTGGACATGTACCTTATTCGACACAGGTCTATTTAGAGTAGTTTTGGTTAGTATATGCATACATATATATTAAATTATTATACCGCGTATTTGATTTTGTTTTTTCGTTGTTATTTATAGTCCCATAAGACTACGAGACAAGTAGGAATATTTTTTGTTTGACGCCATTGCTTTTTGTGTATGATATACCCATGTATTTTGTACATAATGAGAAATAAAGAATTTTATTATTATTATTATTATTATTATTAATTTATTGTTTTTAAACCATTCAGAAATTGCATTCATATCGCTTTGCAACTTGACAGTATCATTATTAGCAGAAATTGCTTTAAATAACTTAAAATCATCAGCAAAAATTAGACTTTCAGACAAGTGACACAATCAGGTAGGTCATTAATGAACAATAGAAAGAGCAGGGGCCCCAGTTTACTACCCTGAGGTACTCCTGAACTAGAAATATATTGATGTGACAAACAATTATCAATTTTAACGCTGTGACTTCTTCCTGTTAAATAACTTTTAATTAAGTTAAAAGCTTTTTTTGAGAAACCGAAGGCAACCAATTTACTCAAAAGTATACAATGATTTACCTTGTCAAATGCCTTCTCGCAGTCAGTGTACAAGACATCCAACTGTTCCCTTGACTCAACTGCCTTTGAAACATATTCTGAGAGGATGCAAAGATTAGTTACAGTAGATTTATCATTTACAAAACCATGTTGACATTTGTTAATTTTATACTTTATTTGCTCAAATATATTGTCATAGAGAACATTTTCAACTATTTTGGCTAAACTATTTAACAGGTTAATAGGCCTATAATTTGAAATAAAATTTTTCTTGTCTTTTTTAAAAATATGTGAAACTGTTGATAACTTTAACTGATCTGGAAACTGCTCCTGTTCAATAGACATGTTAAAAAGATGAGCTAGAGGTTTTGCAAGAAGTTCAGCACAACCTTTATAAATGTAAGGTGGAATTTCATCCGGGCCAGTTGATTTCTTTGGTTTTAGATTTTTTTATAGCTCGCATCACATCCCCCTCTGTAACGTTTTTAAAAACAAACGTACCCCATTCTTTATCCTTTGAATGGCAATAAGAACAGTTAGATGCCCCATACACAGATGCAAAATATTTTGCAAAGGCATTTGCAATATCAATAGGTTTTGAAAAATTAGCATTATTAGACTAAAACACAGCTTTATCCACAATACCGAAACAGAATTTTTGCACTCGACGCGCGT
>MU182903.1:85624-138118 GCA_016904865.1 Pissodes strobi | reverse complement strand
ACGCGCGTCGAGTGCAAAAATTCTGTTTCGGTATTGTGGATAAAGCTCTGTTTTAGTGCATGTTGCCGAAGGTTCCAAACCCCAACATAGCATTATTAGAAGTCGTTATTGTTGGTATACCTGTATTTTTATATTTCGATTTAAAGAAAGTCCAGAATGTGCTTGGATCTCCCACGATATTATTTTCAATAGATACTTTAAACAAATTGTATTCATACTTGGTTTGATTTTTTATTTAATTTCTGATAGCCTGATATTCAACACAATCTGGGCTTTCCATTTTACCCAATTGTCGATGTAGTTTATTTTTCTTCTTGATTTTGTGTCTCAAATTTGGAGAGAACCACTTAGGAAATTTGGATTGATTTTTATTGGATTTGATTGTCGATTTAGGAACAGAAATGTCTAATAATGAATACATACTTTCATAGAACACATTAAATCCCATATCAATATCTTTACATTTGAACATTTCGTACCAGTCAAATTCGGATAATAAATAATAAAGAGTTAAGTAGTTACCTTTGGTATAGTTGTATGTGTACAATTTTTTTATTAACCATCTCATAATGTTTTTCCTTCAAATTGATACTTAAACTTAAGTTCGGGTGATATGCATCTTCAGGAATTAATGGGCTAGTGGATCTAGAGACGTTGTAGTTTTCCGTATTTGTTAGAGCAAGATCTAAAAATCTGTTCATAAAATTAGGGACATCATTTGCTTTTAAGTTGTACATATTAAGAAATTGTTGCATCAAGACACTCTTATCACAATCTGTATTATTACTATTAAAATGAGGTAGATTAAAATCACCTAAGAGTATCACATTACAATTATTCAACAATAAAATATCCTCAAACAAACTTAAATTATTTTTCGCATAATACTACATCAGAATTTGGAGTAAAATAGACAACAGACAAATATACAGGATTATGTTTAAAATTTAATTTAAGTACTAGGCAATCACTATCGTAGTCGGTATTTAAAACTTCATAAGGTAGCTCTTTCTTCAGTGCTAAGAGGACTGCTCCGCCCCTCTGCCTATGGTCCTCTCTGTCTTTCCGAAATACTGTATACCTGGCGTCAAAAAGCTCAGAGTCATATATTATACTCTATTTCGAAATGGTGCGGAGTAATAAAACCTACTTATAAATGCAAAACGCTAACAGAGTGGTCAAATAAATTTTTGTGATTTCTAAATCTTTAGCCACAGCTGTTATAGCCTGCTGTATTATATTTTAACCATTCCACCCTGTTTTGTATGGCAATCCCGCTGCAAACAATAGGCTTTATTAGCAAAGGGGCCATTTTCTACCTGCAGTAGCGTACGTTTGGGTATTTAATTTAAAATACCTGTTTTACCTAAGTACTTTTATTTATTCACTTATTTATGTATATTCAAAAACAGTTAGTATTACTGTAACATTTTATCACATATAATATTTATATAATAAGGTATAAGAATTGCGATTTTGTGTAAACAGTTATGTAGAGAACTATGGTATATCATTTTCGTCGTCAGAAAAATCCGTCGAATCTTCGTCATGTTCCAAGGATATAATTAAAGGCTCTACAATTAGGTCAGTTAAATGGTCTAGTTTCCACATTTTTTCTTCTTCTTTTATAACATGCTCAATACACTTACGCCATTTTTCAGAATCGACATTTTTTAAAGACTCCTCAAAGATAATTTTAACATCTTTCATTTTAAACGTCGTGTTTCTCCTTGCTACATAACTTTTTACTTGGGCCCAAACAAGTTCAATGGGATTTAATTCGCAATGATACGGAGGCAGACGAAGAATAGTAATATTTCGTTTCTGTGCAATTTTGTCAACTACATACTCGGTGAAACGAGCTTTATTTGAGGACACTATGGACAACAGTTCCTTTTTCACCATACTTTCATCAAATGGTATGTTATTCTGTCTAAACCACTGAATAATATCCGCTTTTCTCCATGAATTAGTTGGTATTCTGTCAACTTTTCTGGAATGATAACTCGCATTGTCCATCACTATCACAGAATTAGGTGGAATGAGATCTAACATTTGTTCAAAATATTCTTCGAACACATCGCCATTCATGTCTTCATGGTAATCGCTAGAATGATTTGACTCAAACATTAACAAACCGCCCTCAACAAAACCATCAACACTTCCAAGGTGTGTAATAATCAGTCGGTTTCCTTTCCCAGATGGTGGTTTTAGTCCGGTGGACCAGCCTTCTAAGAATGCTTGATATATGTACGTATATGTACGTAATTATGTACGCCTATGTATCAGCCATCAGAAAATGATTTATTACTTCGCATCATTTCGAAATAGAGTATATCATTTAGCCATGTCTCAGTGAAGGCAATAACATCATAGTTTTCCGTTATAGCCCCAGTATAGAGGATATTAGTTTTGGTTCTTAAACCACGTACATTCTGATAATATATTGACAAATGACCAGGTTGGCATTTGGTAACAATTTTTAACAGTATATTTATTAGAGAGCCCTCCTATTGCTCCAGTGGCGCCCTCCTCTTGCTGAAAAACCGAGATACAACAGCCCCATTTGGCCAAGCCTCTTTATTCCATGCTTTTCTAAAATTTTCGTGATTAATCGTTACCTTCATTGATGTGTACACCTCAGGGTGTTTGGATTGTAACAGGTCACAGGATACTTCCGGGAACTTGTCTAACAATTCATTTTTTAGGTCTTCTGGTTTAGTATGTGAGGCCAGTCTGGTCACATGAAGGGATGTGTACCTTGGAATTGTTTGCACACTGGTTGATTCAGCCCTTCTTCCTACAACAAACCTTCTACGGCGATTGTTTTGCGACCTGCCAATATCCATTCATCTTTTTCTTTGGGCACCTCCCCAAGCTGCTGAATATCCTGCATTCATTTTTGTTGTTGAACATGCATCAGAGCCGCGTTTACATCTCGAACAGAAATACTAGCGGGAGTCCCACGCGGAGTGCCATCCCTGCTATTTTATCGATTAGTTGCTACAGAATGCTGATTTTGAACAGAAACAGATTTTGTTTTTGTTGACATCATTGACGGCGATTTAAGGTTAGGTACATTATTTTGGTTTTGGAGACTGTTGCGCCTTGCCTGCATACGTCACCACAGCTGTTTCCGCGTTGTTGCTGTCCTTTGATTGATTACTTTGACTTTTTAATAGGGTTTCAATTTTTTCTTCAAGCAATTTAATGTTTTTATACAAAATTGCCTCTTTCGATTTTAATTCCGAGATTACACTTTCCTTGCTTCTCAAAATTTCTTTCTTGGCGTCAAGAAGTTCTAGAATTCGGGAATCACTATTCATAACCTCAACCGTCACTCGGCAGAATTTGACCTGGTTATTTTTTCCTACGGCTACCAGCCCTGCTACTCGAAGTGCAGACGATGTATGAAAGACACCCTCACAATTAACACATTTTGCGATCGTACTAGCGACTGATTTTCTACAATATTTGCAATTTTCACCGGAGTTTCTTTCGGCGTCATCATCTCCGGCCATGTTGCCGAATTTATTTCGCAGATTAATCGCGGCTGCTAAAAAACGGTATTACTTCGATCGCCTGAATCATACTTCTAATAAGCAAAAAGAATGTTGGGAAATTATAAATAATATTCGTTCTAGTAATTTTCAGACATCTCTACCTCATCCTGGAGTTAGCTCGGACAACCTGAACAACTATTATTGCAATATGGGGGAAAACAACAAGAACCATAAAACATGCGAAGATCCAATGTCCTATATGTCAGGTTTTTCAGTGCCCCACTCATTTGCCTTTACACCAACTGATCTAGCAGAAGTTAAACTAACTCTCAAGGGCATTAAGAAGAAAAAATGCTTCTGGGGAGGATGGATTGTTGGTTAGGATATTGCTTAATATGCCAGATATGGTTCTATCAGATATATTAGTTGAAGCTGTAAACCATTCATGGTCAAGCGGAGTGTTTCCTTCAAGCTTAAAGTCTGCATTGATAATTCTCTACATAAAGGTGGAGATGAAACCAACCCTGCAAATTTTCGACCCATTTCTATGATGTCTACGTTGTCTAAATTAATTGAGAAACTAACCAAAACTCGTATCATCTCATTTCTTGAGGACAAAAAACGCTATGTTCAATTTGCTTACACAACTGTTTTCTTCTTTGAATACGTCCGATGTAGCTGTTGCTGTTTTTTGCGACCTAGCAAAGGCTTTCGATTGTGTAAACCATTCTATACTTTTCGGCAAACTTTACAATTATGGGTTTAGGGGTGTGGCTTTATCATGGTTTGAGTCCTACTTACAGGGAAGGACCCAGAAAGTCTTAATAAATTCTGAAACATCAAAACCTGGAATCATAGAATGGGGGGTACCCCAGGGCTCGGGCTTGGGATCGGTTTTGTTCCTAATCTTTTTCAATGATCTTGCAAGGCTCAATATTCATGGAATGTTCACAATTTTTGCAGATGATACTACAATTTTATGGAGCAGCAATGACGCTAACACTTTAAAAAACTATTATTTTGAGGGACTTGGAACTTATAAATAGGTGGTTCAATTCCAATCTTTTGACTCTAAATGTTAATAAGACGAATATAGTTTGTTTTAAGTGCAGTATGGATGGCCTTAAAGTTGGTAATGATACTTTAACACACCAAAATCATAGCAAATTCTTGGGCTTAACAATTGACTCTGAGCTGAAATTTGACAATCATATTTGCAATTTAAGCAAGAAAATTGCTTCTGGATGCTATGCTGTTAAGACCGCAGTCGGTGAATTTGGGTTTGCCTTTGCTAGAATGGTGTATTATGCACTGATAGAGTCACACCTTCGTTATGGCATTGCTTTCTGGGGGGTCCGCAAACAATCAACTGCTTGAAATAATTTTTGTTTTGCAGAAGAGGGCAATAAGATATGTATGTCAAGCCCATTTTAGAGAGTCATGCAGACCTCTGTTCATATCTAAGAAAATACTGACAGTCGCATCTTTATATATTTTAGAATCTGTTTCTCTTATCTTTTTTACATCGAAATGATTTCCTTGGCCATTCTAATGGATATAGAACAAGATCCATTGTAGGGGGAGACTTCCAACTTCCTATTCCCAAATCTGCTCTTGTCCATAAATCAATATACTACAATGGCATTAAAATGTTTAACCATCTACCTCAAAAAATTAAAATGTCATCTAACATAAAAAAATTTAAACAAAATGTTAGGGCACTGCTTATTAATGGTGGCTATTATAGTCTGCAAGAGTACTATCAGGACAGGTTTTGACATGGTTGACATGCTTTGGCTGTGCTGTAGGATTATATTAATAAAATAATAATTAATATTGATTTAATTAAGGAAAAAAAATAGTAGATCTCAGGTGATATACAAATGTGAATATATAAGTAGGGCTATTATAAGACTGAATATGTATGGATGTGATTTATTTTATTTTTATGTACATATATATATTTTAGATACCAACTGTTATAGTGAAATTTTTATTCGTGTTAATGTTTATTGTATCATTTGTGATGTTTGGTGTATTTTATTATTTAGCGTTGGTTTTTTTTAGTAATTAGTTGGCTTTGTCCACAAAACTGTTCGGTCTGTTTTTATGACAATAAAGCATATTATCTATCTCAACGGTGCCTTAGCTCAATATTTTATCAAAATGTCAGAGGATTGCGCACTAAAGCATCACAAATATTGCCTCAGACCGTGTGCTGTGTGACTACGATTATATTGTGTTAACAGAGACTTGGTTAACAGAGACTCATTACGACCGTGAATTCTTCTCAGAAGATTACCATGTCTTCCGCTGCGACCGTAACTACCAGGAACTAAATTGTGAGCGAGGAGGTGGTGTTTTGATTGCTGTCAGAACACAGTATGCATCGAATAGGATTATCGTTCCGACTGTTCCTACGTACGAAACTGTGTGGATTCAAACGAGTTTTGATAGTTGGTTATAGGATGTGTTTATTTCCCACCAGGAGCTACTATAGATACTTACTCACACTTCTCGGGCACCTGGTAGGAATTGGTCAATAGATTTCACAACTCTTCGTTTGTTTGTTTTAGGTGACTTTAATATGCTGTCTTTGAAATGGATAAACGACGGCGACTATTTGATGCCCTCAAGCATAGGCACTCTGACACAGGTAGAGGAAACAGTGATCGACACTATGAGTTTTCTCAAACTTCAATAGTACAACTACTTTCCTAATGAACTTGGAAGGGTCCTGAACCTTGTTTTTGTCAGCGATATTTCTGTGAAAGAAGTTCATTTCAGCTTGTCTGTTCTGATAGTCACCACCCTCCGCTTGAACTTTACTTTGATGTTTCCAACATTGGTTTTATCGAGAACAAGACCAATATAACAATATATGCATACCCGAAAGCAAATTACCATAACATTAACTTTTATTTAAGTAAGGCAGATTGGTCATTTATTGATGATGTGGACGATATCAACCAAATGGTGGAGACATTTTATGATGTCTTGTTTGCAGCGATTGAAATTTACGTCTCAAAGAGGGTGGTGACTGAGAATAAATTTCTAAAATGGTATTCTCCGCATGTCAAGAGGTTACTTGCACAAAAAAAACAAACTTTACCGTAAGTTTAAAGTTTCTGGCCTAGAAAGTGATTAAAAAATGTACTTTAACGGCCGTCCCCTAAATGAACCGCGTGAGAATGCAAACGCTTTCGCCGAACACTTCGAAGATAGCTACTCGGACCATTCTAATATTGAAATCAATGAAGCTGCTCTAGCAAATATCGAGAGCGGTTGTCAGTTGCTATACCACCACTTTACAGCCGAAGAGATTATTAACAAACTTGCCTGTTTGGACTGCAACAAGAGTGCCGGCCTAGATGGAATTCCGCCTCTTTCTATAATCTTGTTTGGAGACCTTGTCACTTCTAGTGTGTGGATTATTTCAAAGGGTTTTTGATGGTGGCAACTTTCCCTCACAGTGGAAAGAATCCACGCTGTTTCCTGTATACAAGTCCGGTGACAAAGAAGATATCAAAAACTATAGGGGAATATCGAAACTTTCAATTCTTCCCATGGTCATGGAATCGATTTTAACAGATGAAGTTTTTCATACATACAGGCATTACATCAGGGAGGAACAGCATGGTTTCTTTAAGGGTCGTTCAACCAGCACAAACCTAGCCATTTACCAAGATTTTCTGGTTTCAAATCTCGAGAAAGGATATCAGATCGATCTTATCTATACCGACTTATCAAAAGCGTTCGACAGTTTCACCGTTTAAGTTTTTATAACTGTACGTAATATAGGTATCTACTTAATACGTATATTCCAATATTTATTTTGGGTTTGGGTTAGTAGCGATACATAAAACTACTCACGGAGGTGTTACGTTTTCTATAAAGGCTATTATAGTTTCCAAACCTCTAATTATTGATGCATTTATTTTACAATTACAATTTTTTTGTCCAGATATGCCACCGCAGTTTATATTAAATAACAACTGGTCTCATAGATTTGTTGTGGGTAAAATAAAGAATAAGAATAATTTATTAATGATAAGTACAAAATACCTTTACAATCGTCAATATTGTCAATAGAATTGTTTTACAATTGTTAATTGAAATTCCAAATAGATAAAAGCTAAAAGCTATGGGTCATTAGTTGGGAAGGACACAACAAATTACAAACACATAGACCAAATTTAAAGATTTAAAATTAACTATTTCTATACACGAAGGAGTAAACTCCGCATCACAACATATTAGACAAAATCCTGATCACTAACATCACAATTTAAGAAATAGTTATAATTGTAAAAAGCTTGAGATATTAAATATTTTTGAAGTGAAAACTTCTTTAGGCGCGTTTTGCAATTTTTTTTTGTGGGGGTTGAATGAGACCGAGCCGTTGCGCATCACGCGTCATGCTCGGATATGTAACGTAACGCTCCTTATACTGGCATGTTCCCGTATAGGTAGAGGGATGTAGCCGGGGTGAAAAGAAGATCCTGGACTAAAACGGGACCCCGTACCCCCCTCCGTTTGGCCAGGGGAGGGGGGAGAAGCAAAAACTAAAATAATTAATTTCAAGAAAACGAGAAGAGGTACGGGGTCGAAATTTTTAACTAAAATAATTAATTTCAAGAAAACGAGAAGAGGTACGGGGTCGAAATTTTTATGGTAGGTGCGCCCCATGGGGGGCCACCTTAGACCATACGGGGGGGACCGGGGCTTCAATTTAAGGGGGGATATGGGGGGCGTTTTTCGCTCGTATCTCTGCAACGAAGGCTCGGATCGAAATTCTGACCCCGCTTGTTGAAGTTTTCACTTCTTAAGCACACACCAATTTTTTTTTATTACAATTTTGAAGTGCTTTACTGGCAATTCCCTGACCCTCACAGGTAGCCTGTTGAAAAAAGCAGGCGCATAATGTGGCGTTGCATTCCAAGACTTCTTAAGTCTGAGAAACTCAATTTGAAAATTCATGCGTGATCTAGTATTGTGAGTGCAAATTCTGAATAGTTGCATATCTATTGAAGTTTTGACGTAAATAGAGTAGTGATTCGTAAATGTAGTGGGATGGAAGAGTAAGAATACCAAATTTTTTGAAATATGGTCTTGCTTCATCACGATACCCAATCCCAGCCAGGACTCGGACTACCCTCCTCTGTACTCCAAATACCCTAGATGCATGGGACAAATGTCCCCAAGCCAGATACACATATTGGGTGCATAAGCGTGCCAAGCCCCTCAGTACAAAGACTCCCGTGGCTGCCATTTTTGAAACATTATTTACATGAAGTTCAAAAGTCAGTTTTGGGTCTAAAGTTATTCCCAAAAACTTGACCTGGTCTGGATTATCAAGGTCTATTTGCCTTAGCGAGAAGACAATATTTTTCGTTTTTTCATGGTTAAGGTTGCGCTTATGTGCCACAAACCAATCACTAACACACTCTCTACACTCAGCCAACCTCTCAATCAGCGATTCACATTCCTTGTTAGTTACAAGAAAATTGGTGTAATCTGCATACAATGTAAAACTGCCCTGCTGCAGGGCGGATGCTATATCGTTGACATATGTGATGAACAATAACGGCCCCAATATAGAGCCCTGGGGCACACCGTGCCTCACGACTCTTACGTCCGAGAGATGCCCCCCATAGCATGTCACCTGTCTCCTGTCAGTGAGATACCTTTGAATCAACTGACAGTTGTCCAGATTAAGTCCGTATAATTCAAGTTTTTTTAATAGGATGTCATGGGAGACACAATCGAAGGCCTTGGAGAGGTCGTAGAATGTAGCTCCTACAACTCTCCCCCCTCAAAGCCCTCAACTATGCCTTCACATAGTTTATTAATGGCCATTACTGTTGATCTACCCTTTCTAAAACCAAATTGATTGCCGGACAGCAAGTCATTCGAGTCCAAGTAATCACACAACTGTTTACAGAGCAGGGCATCAAATATTTTTGACAAAACAGGTATCAGCGATATCGGCCTATAATTGTTAGGAGAGTTAGGGTCTGCACTTTTAAATACTGGAACCGTTTTACTTGTTTTAAATAGCTGAGGGTATGTGGCCTCCTCAATGCATTTATTATACAGATTTGTCGAAGGACTAATTAGAACATTTTTTAGCAATTTTATTAACATTATATTCAGATCATAGAAATCTTTACTGGGCTTCTTCTTTAATCCGTCAATTGCAGCTCTAAGCGCATTAAAAGTTACATTACGAAAATGAAAGGTAAGCAAATCATTCCTTTTCACCCCTTCCAAATATCGCTCAAAAGAGAGAGCAGATTGCGGTAATGCTGATATCGATTCACCAGCAATACCCACAAAAAATTGTTTAACATGTTAGGATCAATGTCCGCGCCCATCATGTCTCTGACCACTCTTCGATTGTTATTTATGACATCCCATGCTGCTTTAGCAGGATTGTCTGACTTTTTGATATGATTACTGTTTGCTATTCGCTTAGCCTCGGAGATGTCTGTAGTTACGCCTACATACCTTAATCTCTTCATGCAGAAGAGGGCGGTTAGACTCTCGACCAAGGCAGCCAAGGGCTCGAAGCTCCTCCCTCATAACCCTGAGTTTGTCATTGAACCATACAACTTTATGTATGTTTTGGTTTGTTGATACTCTGAGGGACTGTGGAAACGCCATGTTACGCATACTGATCAACTTGTCCATAAAGCTGTTACACCACTCCTCAGCCGCAATATCGGGGACAAGAAATTGCCAGTCTTCACTCTCAAGCATGTTGTACATATTGAATATACCCTGACTTGTTACTGGCCGGCACAAAAAATTGGTACATTTTACCGCAGTGTTGCATATATGACCAATATCAAAACTCAATTCTATAGCTGAGTGATCCGACAAAACAGGATTGAAAACATTCAAACTGTAGTCGGGAAACTCAGAAAAGTTTACAAACACATTGTCGAGACAGTTATAACATTAACCCTTTTCACCTTTTATTTCTGAAATTTTATTTCGATTTTAATTGAAATTATTTGTATAAGTAAAAGTGAGAGTTAAACGTTCCTTGAGTTACCCTGTCGCTGCTCAGATGTCTTATTGCGGTGGCACTAGGGGTGTGAGTTCGAATTCTGAAAATTCAATTAAATGTGGGCGCCAGATCTAGAGTAGACCGAAAGATAAGAAAAGATAAGATAAATTGTCAGATTACATTATCCATAATAAGACACTAATGAAAGGAAAGTAAACGCAAGAAATAAAAGATATGCTTTCCCTCAAAAATTTTAATAATAATCTTTGACTCTACTGAGTATCTTTTCAAAATTACATCCTAATTCCAACCACCAATTACGCTTGGCATAGGTAAGATAGAATAAGCAATACTTAACAATACTGATTCTAGATTACAATATAATGAGATCGTAGTATATGAAATTATCTTCACGACCCTAATTAAAATTAATGATTCTGATAAGCGAATAGCCCATAAGTTACGATCAGCTCATTAATAAGTCAAAATATTTCAATACATAATCCCATAGTAATCTCGAGTAATTATAATCAAAATGTTTTACCAATTAACAATCTGTACACCTAGGTAAGATAAAATAAGCAGTACTTAAGAAGAACTTCAATCACATATTTTATTTAGAAAATATGTCTAATTGGGAGATAATTTAAGAGAAATTTAATTTATATTAAATTTAGGGCTTACCCTTGAAAAATTTAAATATAACTGAATAATATCACTACTTCTGTAGTAACTAGAGTAAAGATAAGTAAGAAATAGTAGTTACAAAAATTTACAAATGGAAATTTCCGAGATTAATATTGAGTATGTACATGAGTATTCAATCTCTATAATACATAGTAGGTACTCACTAAAGATAATTATTTTGATTGATCAGATCAAAATCCCAGTAAGAGGCTTAAAGTTAAAAATAGATAATCTCGTTTTGAGATACAGTAGATTAATTTACAATGAGATAAATGTACAAAATTTGATAAGATCAAAATTCAAGATACGAAGTCTAAAGTTAAAGATATATAATCTCGTGTTGAGATTACGGTAAGATAACTGTACAATAAGGTAAATATACAAGATAAAGCAAAGGTAAGATAAAGGTAAGATATAGATACGGTAAAGATACTTAAAATTAAATTTTGAAATGTTGGTTTTTCAGTTTTAAAAAGATGAAATGATGAGGAATTGTGCAAACATTTCTAAAAGGTAAAAAGGATCACTTATCTTATTCCAGACGAGAATGCTCAGGGCTCCAAAACGCTTCTTCAGCAAAGTGGTTTCATAACCACGGAGTCATCCCGACCATGTAATTTCCACTTTCCAACCAACAATTACATTGCTACCCACCAGGCTACGATTGGAATGGAACGCGTCCGTGAATCTCCTGATCCTCTCCTATAGTCTCCTCATTTGCCCATATGAATTGAAATTTAGTACTCGAACCAGTTCAAATTTAGGATCCCATCAGAGTTGAAGTTACAATTAGAGTAAAGTTACGTAGGTAGAGTTAAGATTAAATTTCAAGGTAGAATTAAGATTAAACTTCAAGGTAGATTTAAGATTAAACTTCAAGGTAGAATTAAGAGCCTGAAATAAAAAACGAACATAAGACGTCTCAAAATGGCGTCCTCGTGCTGCTAAAAAAAACTCGCCATCACTCAATTAATTACCTGATGTTCGGCTCTCCTTCAGTGTCGGCTAATCCATACTAAAATGCCATTGGAGTCAAAAATTATTATATCCAGCCTAGCTGCTATCAATTTCCAGGGAAATTAACACATTCTTGACGCCGTTGTCACCGCCTTTACACCCTTAAGGCCTGAAGGTCTATACGAAAAGGGACTTCTGCTTCAGCAACAATCGGTTTTATTCACCAAAACTCATAAAAACTAACTTCCGCAAGATGACACGAGACCAACCTACAAAACCCGAGTCGATACGAGGTCAATTCAAATACCACCAACTAAGTAATCACGAATTAACTTCCTAATTAGAAAATTCCGCGAAAAACTCAATCAAACCTCATTCACAAAACATTCTGAATTATGTAACTGTCAAAACAAAGCACCTAGTCATGTCACAAACTAAAGAAAGGCTTTAAAATTAATAGATGCATTGTTAGTTGCCTATCTACATCGCAAACTTTTCATATTAAATTGAAGATTCCGGCAATCATATTTGGGATTACAAAAACTGTATGCCTGCAGTCCAGTGGCATAGACAAATCAATTACATTAAAATAATTCCAATGGTGTGCTAGATTATATTGAAGTTTGTGAATGTAAGAAAATACATGAATTGTTTTTGGATATTTAACCGCGAATTGCTACAGAAAATTCATAATTACTGACATTGGAACGAGCATATCCTCCTTGGGGAAAATTTAGCACAAAATACCACATACCAAAATTTATCGAAAAACCAACATTTTTGATTTACAAAATATACAAGAGATACATCTTACATGACTTGCAGTTAATTCACTTATTTCTAATTACAATAATTAAACTATTACTAAACTATGTAACAGACTCAGCTTTCATGAGGACTCATTATCGGAATCTGCACACGGTTTGATATCCTTAATATGATATCGACCAATATTTTTATTATTCTCATCCAAAAGCTCATATATAAGTGGAGATATCTTTTTAAATACTGTGCATTTTACATACTTTCTAGCTAGTTTACTAGAAAAATATTTAGATGCATCAGAAAGAACAAAATTTCTTTTGTAAACGGTATCACCAATGTCAAATTCAACATGTCTTTTACGCAAATCATAATACTGTTTATTACGTTCATATGACTTTCTAATATTTCTATCAACAGATGCATAAATACCAGGAAGTTTTGCATATTCATTTACTAAATCTTTTCTATCTTGAAATGTATATGGAGTAAGGTTCTTATTTGAGATAACACCATAATAATCTCCAAAAATAGGCAAGTTACGGCCAAATACTAAAAATGCAGGAGAGTATCCCGTTACTTCATGAGTAGCCGAATTTATAGCGTTACATATTTTATGGACATTTAAATCCCAATTGCGCTGTTGATTATCTTTAATATAAGATCGAATACCAGTTCCAATCACTCGATTACTACGTTCAACATTATTTGTCTGTGGATGAAATTTAGCATTATACCATATGTTAGAAACTTTATACTCATTCAAGAGTGACTTGAATTCTTTAGATACGAACTGACTGCCATTATCAACTACAATCATTTGAGGAACTCCAAAATAGGTAAAAACAAACTCTGACAAATATTTACAAATCTCATGAGTCAATGCTCCTCTCATTTTATGAATGAAGGTATATTTAGTAAACCAATCAACAATAACGAGTAGATAACAATATCCAGACTTTGATTTAGGAAATGGTCTCTGTATGTCTATCGAAATTAATTGAAAAGGAATGGAAACGTTTTTAGGTGCGCCCATTAGGCCAATTCTACCAAAACTCGAAACCTTCTGTTCATGGCAGATTTTGCATTTTGCAATATATCTTTTAATATCGTGCCTCATGGCAGCCCACCAATATTGTTCAAAAATTTTATTAAAAGTTTTCCTAAAACCGAAATGAGCAGAGAAGGGACTATCATGACACTCCTTCAAAATTTTAAATCTATTTTCTTTTGGTATGACTAATTTCCAAGTTTTTTGATTAATATTAATATCTGAGTGACTTTCAAAATGACGATATAAGACATTGTCTTGTACACGGTATAAAGGAAAATTTTCAGGCAAATCCTGAACATTATTTAACATTTTATTATACCATTTATCCAAGACAATATTGGTCTCTAAACTTGAGATGGGATTTAAAGATTCGTTCTCCGGAAAAGATCTGCTTAAAGCATCGGGAACAATATTATTTTTTCCTGGTCTATGTACTAGTTCATAATCAAATTGAGATAACATAATTGCCCAACGACATAGTCTACCTATAGGTTTTTCAATTTTATTAAGCCATAAAAGTGAATGATGGTCAGTTATTATACGAAATTTAACACCCTCTATATACGATCTGAACTTTAAAACAGCGTGAACAATAGCCAAACATTCTTTTTCAGTACAAGTATAATTTATTTCAGATTTAGTTAAGGTGCGTGAAGAATAAAATATAACATGCTCATCATCTCCCTCCCCTTGAGTCAAGACAGCTCCTACGGCATAATTAGAAGCATCTGTTTGCACTGTAAACATTTTAGAAAAATCCGGATTTCTCAGCACAGGAGTAGAAATTAAACGTTTTTTAATGTTTTCGAAAGCATCCTCAGCTTCACTAGACCAAATTATTGTTTGTCTCTTTTTACGACCTTTAATCAAGTTATTTAATGGAACGATTAAATCAGAGAAATTCTTTATAAATCTTCTATACCATGATGCCATTCCTACAAATCTTTTTACTTGTGTGAAAGTTTGAGGTCTTTTATATTGGACTATTGCTTCAACCTTTTCGGGATTTGCATGAAGTCCGTTCCTATCTACTATATAGCCAAGAAAAGATAGGCTTGGTTTACAAAACTTACACTTTTTTGCATTAATCGTTAAACCAGCAGATTTGAGGGTTTCATATACTTTAACCAAAGTCTTAATGTGATCCGGAAATGAGCTATTACTTACAATTAGATCATCCAAATAAACGAAGATATTATTTTCAATAGATGGAGGAAAAAGTCTATCCATTAATTTTTGCATTGTTTGCCCAGCATTACATAACCCAAAAGGCATTCGAACGAATTCAAAATGACCCCGACCTATTACAGAAAAAGCAGTTTTACTACAAGAATCTTTACTGAGTTTAATTTGCCAAAATGCATGCTTGAGATCTATTGAAGTTAAAAATTGGGCATCACGAACCTTGTCTAAAATTCTAGTTAGATAGGGCAATGGATATGGTTTCTTAACCGAGATAGAATTTAAAGGACGTCCATCATAACAAAGTCTGTACTCGCCACTATCTTTTTTAACTAATAACACATTAGCACAGTAAGGACTATCAGATGGTCTGACTACCCCCAACTGTAACATTCGATCTAATTCAGAATTTAAGTGTTGTTGCATATATGGAGACAACAAGAAAGGTCTTTTTCTAAAAGGTTCTGTAGTGGTGACTTCTATATCATGTTCCAAAAGATCTGTTACACCGAGCTTATCTGAAACCAACTCATTAAATTTTGAAATTATTCCGTTTAATTCGATTGTTTGCTCAGCAGTCAAATCGCATTCTGACTGAATACAAACTTTTTCAAAGTTTTCCTTAACCAATATTTCATCAAGAGACAAAGATTCGGTAACTTTATATGAATTTGATTGGAAATCTAGACTTAAATTAAAGTTTTTACAAAAGTCAATGCCCAAAATCAATGTTTGATATATACTTGGAACGATCAGAACTTCCATATCAATGATCTTGCTATCCAAACTTATAGGCAAAATAACAGATCCAAAAATTGACTGAGATTTGCCATCAGCTGTAGTGACTACTTTTGTTATTATATTTTTAGATATTTTCAAATCCATATTCAAAACTAACTCATAACCCTGTTTGCCCAAAACACTCTGCATGGCACCTGTGTCCAATAAACCAGAAAAAACTATATTATTTATTTTAACGTCTAAATAAGGCCTTGAATCACTTAATGATTTACTTATGAACAATGGAGAAATTTCATTATATTTATAAAAATGTTTTACTTTGTTTAGCCATTGAGACCAGTTATTTTCAGATTGAAACCTGTCGGACTTTAACTTTGATTGGCAACTTCCGCCGACTGTGAATTTGCCGTTGCATCGTTTTTTGACTTATCCGATTGACATGCTCTACAATTAGGCTTTGTTATATTTCTCCTGCCACATCCATAACAAAATACTGTTCTTTTAACCTTACATGTTTGATAAGCATGACCTATTTCATGACAATTCCAGCACTTTATTATAGATAAATTCAAAGCATTAACATCAGAAGAATTACTGTGATCCGTTTGTGTAGAAGTTAAATTATTAGATGCAGACTGTGTTTCTAAAATAAGGTTTCTATTTGAAGGTATTTGACAATCTTGATATTCGACATTAAGTTCATTAGTATTTGATTTATTAAGATGACCTGGATTTCTATGAGAAAACGGCTTCTTATAGGCAAGTTCCGGCTCTAAAGTCAATGAATTGTATACTGGAGGACCTTGAAACTTTTCTGAACGAATTTTAGTATCTTCCAATACTCGACAAAGATTTTTAAGTTCAAAGATAGAAAAAGGTTGCCGCAAAACAAGTTGCTGTTGATAATATGGTTGTAAATTTCTCATTATAAGTCTAAGTTGGGTAATTTCGTCAACAGGATTTATGAATCTTTTGAACAAATTTTCCATTATGGCAATATATATTAAAGGCCTCTCATTATTTCCCTGTGTACGTGCTCTTACTTCATCCCAAAGTGCAACTTCAAAATCAACTGGCAAAAAATCTAAGCGTAAATGATGTATTAACTCTTCCCAAGTATGAATATAATTTCTAACTGAGCGATACCAAATCAAGGTTTCCCCTTCAAAAAATTCATGAGCAAAATTCAATAAAGTATACTTAGGTATTCTGTGTGACATACAAAACTCTTCAACCCTTTCCAAGAAACTATGCAAGCTCTGGCCTTTTCCATTAAATTTTAAATTGATTCTATTAAAAGGTGGCATTCTATAATTATTATTATCAACATATTGTGAAATTGGTTGACCATTTCTAGATGCTTGATTATTATATGAATTCGAAAACATTGGAACATTAGGAAATTGAGTATTTTGATAATTATGGAAGGGATGAGCCCCTTGCTGAAAAAATAAATTCCTCTTGTCTGCAAGATAATTAGATGAGTCTTGTGGTTGACTATTCGGATTGGTATAAGGCATGTGATTGTAAAATTTGTTTTCACTGCAAAATTGAGAACTTGGCAAATTCAAATTTGCATTATTTGGTTCCTTCTGAGCATAATATTCATTGTTCAGATTTGAAGTAAAAGGATTAAACCCAGGTTGGTAGCTATTAAATCATTATCACGAGCATTATTAATATTGAAAGTGTTAGGTATCTCAGCTTTAGAATAACACATTTGACAATCATTAAATTTTAGGTTTCGATAATGATCATTCCCAATATGGGCTGAACCAGCAAGATCAGACATGACTTGAGGAGTCTTATTATTGTCTTCACCCTTATCAAAGTCATAACCCTTCAAGGAAGGATATATAAAATTAGGATTATTTAAATTTGTTTCACTTGGAATTCGCTCATTATTTGTTATGGTAGTGGTCGGATTTAATTGTTGATCATTAGGCCTAAATAAACTGCTACTAATATTTAAAATTTCACTCTCAAAGTTATCAGTATTATGATTTGTTTGCGCATCACGTGACGTACCTATCGGATTCTTATTAAGCAAAACATTTGAAATAATTTTAACATTTCTCTGGTCAGACTGAGATGGTGTGCCCTCTCCAGAAATCTGTTGATCAGCAAATGAAATTCTACGAGAAGCTTTAGAGCTACTTTGATTAGGAGAGCTCACAAAATCAGCTTGATTCGAAAAATTTTCTAAGTTAAGATCTTGAACTTGATCACTGTTAACAGAGTCTTCTGCGTCACTCTCTTCTAACTCAATCAGATCCGCTGCTTCGCGAACTACTGGCTTAAAATTTGTTTTTTCTTCTAATTTATCAATAAGTAACATGGTTTGTGACAATAATTGAGCTTTGACATTAGCGGTTAGTGAATCAGAAAATTTAAGATAATTTACTCGATTAGACAAATGTAATAATCTCGTTTTGATTTTTTTATAGTCAGGATGTCTTTTATCAGATTGAAAGGCATTTACCAATCCCGAAAATAAAGTTAACTTTCTCTTACATATCTCCACCTCGTCGGCAAAATTCATCAGAACATCCGGATGATTAATTTTAGTTTCTGCTTCACAAGTCAAGTGACCTCTGAGAATGGAACGCTTCATATCTCTATTCTGAATTTCCGAAGTACAGATTCCTCTAACAGTGAGTTCCCAGTCCACTTCATCCATAAAAAGGTATCTTGGATTCATGATTATAAAGCTAAAAGATACAGGAAAAATTAGATAAAGGCAACAAAGAGATTAAAGATAGAAGAAAATTGTTTTTGATGTTAATGTGCCCCGTACTGCCACCATCTATTTAAAATAATTAAAGGTTGAAAAATAACTACCCAAGAAACATTGACTCTATTCTTGAGGCATTTCTGAAATTAATCAAATAATAAAAATCGGGTCACACACATGAATGTTATTATAACCAAAATCGAGCCCCACGCATGGGCGTCAATTATAACATTAACCCTTTTCACCTTTTATTTCTGAAATTTTATTTCGATTTTAATTGAAATTATTTGTATAAGTAAAAGTGAGAGTTAAACGTTCCTTGAGTTACCCTGTCGCTGCTCAGATGTCTTATTGCGGTGGCACTAGGGGTGTGAGTTCGAATTCTGAAAATTCAATTAAATGTGGGCGCCAGATCTAGAGTAGACCGAAAGATAAGAAAAGATAAGATAAATTGTCAGATTACATTATCCATAATAAGACACTAATGAAAGGAAAGTAAACGCAAGAAATAAAAGATATGCTTTCCCTCAAAAATTTTAATAATAATCTTTGACTCTACTGAGTATCTTTTCAAAATTACATCCTAATTCCAACCACCAATTACGCTTGGCATAGGTAAGATAGAATAAGCAATACTTAACAATACTGATTCTAGATTACAATATAATGAGATCGTAGTATATGAAATTATCTTCACGACCCTAATTAAAATTAATGATTCTGATAAGCGAATAGCCCATAAGTTACGATCAGCTCATTAATAAGTCAAAATATTTCAATACATAATCCCATAGTAATCTCGAGTAATTATAATCAAAATGTTTTACCAATTAACAATCTGTACACCTAGGTAAGATAAAATAAGCAGTACTTAAGAAGAACTTCAATCACATATTTTATTTAGAAAATATGTCTAATTGGGAGATAATTTAAGAGAAATTTAATTTATATTAAATTTAGGGCTTACCCTTGAAAAATTTAAATATAACTGAATAATATCACTACTTCTGTAGTAACTAGAGTAAAGATAAGTAAGAAATAGTAGTTACAAAAATTTACAAATGGAAATTTCCGAGATTAATATTGAGTATGTACATGAGTATTCAATCTCTATAATACATAGTAGGTACTCACTAAAGATAATTATTTTGATTGATCAGATCAAAATCCCAGTAAGAGGCTTAAAGTTAAAAATAGATAATCTCGTTTTGAGATACAGTAGATTAATTTACAATGAGATAAATGTACAAAATTTGATAAGATCAAAATTCAAGATACGAAGTCTAAAGTTAAAGATATATAATCTCGTGTTGAGATTACGGTAAGATAACTGTACAATAAGGTAAATATACAAGATAAAGCAAAGGTAAGATAAAGGTAAGATATAGATACGGTAAAGATACTTAAAATTAAATTTTGAAATGTTGGTTTTTCAGTTTTAAAAAGATGAAATGATGAGGAATTGTGCAAACATTTCTAAAAGGTAAAAAGGATCACTTATCTTATTCCAGACGAGAATGCTCAGGGCTCCAAAACGCTTCTTCAGCAAAGTGGTTTCATAACCACGGAGTCATCCCGACCATGTAATTTCCACTTTCCAACCAACAATTACATTGCTACCCACCAGGCTACGATTGGAATGGAACGCGTCCGTGAATCTCCTGATCCTCTCCTATAGTCTCCTCATTTGCCCATATGAATTGAAATTTAGTACTCGAACCAGTTCAAATTTAGGATCCCATCAGAGTTGAAGTTACAATTAGAGTAAAGTTACGTAGGTAGAGTTAAGATTAAATTTCAAGGTAGAATTAAGATTAAACTTCAAGGTAGATTTAAGATTAAACTTCAAGGTAGAATTAAGAGCCTGAAATAAAAAACGAACATAAGACGTCTCAAAATGGCGTCCTCGTGCTGCTAAAAAAAACTCGCCATCACTCAATTAATTACCTGATGTTCGGCTCTCCTTCAGTGTCGGCTAATCCATACTAAAATGCCATTGGAGTCAAAAATTATTATATCCAGCCTAGCTGCTATCAATTTCCAGGGAAATTAACACATTCTTGACGCCGTTGTCACCGCCTTTACACCCTTAAGGCCTGAAGGTCTATACGAAAAGGGACTTCTGCTTCAGCAACAATCGGTTTTATTCACCAAAACTCATAAAAACTAACTTCCGCAAGATGACACGAGACCAACCTACAAAACCCGAGTCGATACGAGGTCAATTCAAATACCACCAACTAAGTAATCACGAATTAACTTCCTAATTAGAAAATTCCGCGAAAAACTCAATCAAACCTCATTCACAAAACATTCTGAATTATGTAACTGTCAAAACAAAGCACCTAGTCATGTCACAAACTAAAGAAAGGCTTTAAAATTAATAGATGCATTGTTAGTTGCCTATCTACATCGCAAACTTTTCATATTAAATTGAAGATTCCGGCAATCATATTTGGGATTACAAAAACTGTATGCCTGCAGTCCAGTGGCATAGACAAATCAATTACATTAAAATAATTCCAATGGTGTGCTAGATTATATTGAAGTTTGTGAATGTAAGAAAATACATGAATTGTTTTTGGATATTTAACCGCGAATTGCTACAGAAAATTCATAATTACTGACATTGGAACGAGCATATCCAAATGATTGTTACACAGTGATTTAGTCTTTGTGTTCACAAAGACCTGTTGAGAAAAGTTGTAAGAGTTCATAATATCTATAAAACTATGCTTATCGCCATATTCTCTTTCAAACTGTATGTTAAAATATCCATTAATCACAGTGTACTTATTTAAATTTAAAATAGAGGCCAAAACTAGGCCCATCATATATAAAAACACGGTAAAATCCCCACTTGGTGGGCGATAGATAATTACTATAACAATACCACAATCTAGAAATTCCAAGCCACATACTTCACAGGATCTCTCAACTGATAGTACAGCCAGGCCCTCCAACACTGTCACTCTTTGACCCGAAGCTGGCATAACAACAACACCACCATGTCGATTACTACCCCGACAAAAGGAGACCCCATGTTAAAAACCCTGAATGTTAATTAGCTGGATTTCTTCATTCAAAAGAAAGTGTTCAGCGAAACTAAGAGCACTGTAGCACGTTGGTCTTTCTTGCAGGAAAGCTTCAATTTCTTGGGTCTTGTTTTTCAACGACCAGATATTAATGTAAAAAATGCTAAAAATCTCGCCGTTCAAGGAGTACTCTGCTACGATGGGAACAAAACTAGCGTGTGATCCATGAAAATATGCTTTTAAGACACTATTCTGCTTTGCAATAAAATTATTAAGCACAGGTCGGTTCTTACAGAATGGGGTTCCGACCACGATTAGATTCGTAGAATTCGCTATATCGAGAAGTTGTTCGATTTTCTGTCTGGGGACATCTTTGCCGGTAATGCAGTTGCGGGGACCAAAAAAAAAAGAAAGTCCTTGTGGGTCAGACTTTACTTGTAGCAGGTGCAAATATCAACGACCCTCAATAGTGATTCCGTTCCTCCACTGACAGTTCAAGTCGAAAAGTCCTGTTCCAAAATGTCTAAATAAGTGGGTGGAGCCTCTTGCGAATCTGTCTCCAATAATTAAAATTTGGTTTCGCCTTCTTTTAGGTCGATTACTCAACGACGAAGAACCTGTATTACCACCAATCCCATTTTCGGGGACAAGGGGAATTGATTTTTCCTTTAGAGCAAATATCTCGTTGTTGGCTTTTTTAAGGTCATTCATGTACATATCATTCTCCGCAGTCAATGTCTCAATACTTGTAAGAAAATTAGTTCTAAGTTTTTCATTTCATTTAGTTCCAAAGCTAGGTTTTTGTTTTGATCCTCGACGTATTTGATTTGATCCAAGAGTTGTTTGTTCTTTTCCATAAGCTTGAGGATATCCTTATTTAGGCTTGTAATTTCGTGCTTCTGTTCCACAATCTTGTTAGAAAAATCTTTTTCAACGTCGATCACTGAATCCTCAAAATCTTGAGTGTTTCTCGTAAGTCGAACTATATATCTGTCTTTAGGTTTTTGGTCAGTCGATAAATTAACTATTTCTAATCGTAGTTCTGTCATTCTTGTCCCTTTCCTACTATCTTTTTAATGTCCAGTTTTATCAAGATGTTCAAGCGCTTTCTTCAATTTTGGTACATCATTCAATAATAGCTTACAGGATGTGCGGTAAAATATTAAATTACGCTGGCCTAACACGATTGAGTGATACTCGGTGGTTGTTACATTAGCACAAGTTTTACAAAAAGTTAGCTAGCATGCGTCACAGCAGGCTCCAAAGACCTCATTGTCCCGTGGGCGAGCCTTAAATAAGCATTGACATTTACATTTCGAGCAGACCAAGTTATTAATAACTTCCTACAGGCACTCAAAATGAAAAAAAAAACACACAAGCACAACAGAGAAAAAATAAGACAATAATCTTAATACAAAATACTGAATCGGCTTCCTTACCTACTCAGTTCAGCAGGGACGACGACAAGATGAGAGCTTAAAATTTAAAAATTATTTAAAATTTACATTTATGCAGCAATAGGAAGAACAAGAGGAAAAAAAGTCCCGTATGTACATGTATAAGATTATGGAGAATTAAAAACGTTATCCGAAGGTTTATCGCATAATCGTGCAGAAACTCCCAGCGGCCAAATTGAGATTGCTATTAGGTTTCTTCTAGCATGAAATTTCGGACGGACGGAAGCCATCCGGAGTTTGGGCATAGCGATAAAAGCGACGCTTATATCGCTATGCGCAAACTCCGGATGGCTTCAAACCGTCCGAAATCTCATGCTAGAACAAACCTAATGTTTACGTTTATTTCAATTTGTTTATTTAAAAGGATAAGTTTTTGTGGGTTAAAAATGGGAGGATTGGTCTCGAAGAAAACTGTTTTTTTTTTAATATGTAAGGGTGAACGTTTTGGAATTGTAATGTTTACCAGTAATGCGTTGTTTTCGAAGCTCTTTCGATGCATACGCGTAACATGAAAAACGGCGACAATTTAACACTTAAAACTTGCAAATATCACAGGATAAAGTACTAGACACGTTTTGCACTAAATGCAACGCTTATTCTCTAGATAAAGAAATCAGTAGCTATCAACACAACTTTTGAGTTGATTATTATAGGGAAGTTTACGCAAAAAACGTCCGCCTCTCCTACTTCTTTTTTTTTCTTGTACACAAAATATATTTTTGATTAATGATATAAGGAAACGATTTTCGAATATAGAGGAATTGAGTATCGAAACAAAATTTTATGTCGTATTAAGAAAATCTCCGTGAGTCAATTTATGAAAAAAGATTTATCCCCGACGAGACGGACCGCCACACTGTTTAATTACCTGTAAATAATTTTAAAAGTATTCTAGACAGGAACCCATTTTCGATGTACCAGATTCGCGCGTAATCGCAACCCACCGATTTTATTCGGTAGAATAAAGTGTTTCGTAAATCCCCATAAATCCATAAGAGATCTGAAGAGAGAATAACCTATTGTGAGTATTGGATCAATTATTAAAGCCCTTAAGAAATATAAAATGCATCTTTTTAAATTAAGGAGGTTACAGAAATTAAGGGATACTGATTATGCCAAACGCGTTCAGTTCTGCAGAATCATCATGGCAAGGACAGGATGAGAACTTTTTAAGAAGAGTCCTGCGGACCGATGAGTTATCATTTTCTACGAGTAGAGGTAGTCATAGAGCCAACACTCATTTTTGGTCTCAACAGAATCCAAGACAGGTCGAGGAAATTCAGTTCCAGGGCAGGCAATCGCTGAGTGTTTGGTGCGGGTTATTGAAAATTTTGTATTAGGTCCAATAATATATAATGGTGGATTATCGGGTAACCGATATTTGCAGTTCTTAAGAGAAAATATTGATGAAATTATTGATGATTTACCTCTCCGTATTGTAAATAATATTGTTTGGAAACAAGATGGGGCGCCGCATCATAGCACTAATACTGTTACAAATTTCCTAAATGGACAATATGAGTGGATCGGAAAGTCAGGAATAATTTCTTGGCCACCAAACAGTCCCGACCTGAGTTTAATGGATTTGTTTTTATGTAAGTTAGTTTTAAGTTCAGGTTTATTCCACACTGGCCTTCATTTATGGAGCCAGTGTAATCGGTTTGCATAATCGCGGAATGATCCTTTTTGTCATTGTTGTACTCTTATTTTTATTTTTTTTTATACTAATAGTTTAAGTAAAGTTTATTGTACACAATGCCAAATAAAAGTATTTTAAATTTGAATTTGAATTTCTGTGGACACATACAATGTCTAGTTTACAGCACTCCGTGCTAGAGCAGTGAAGAACTTACAATCGGAATAGGAAGGGCCGTGAACGAGGTGC
Organism: Pissodes strobi; assembly: GCA_016904865.1. NCBI lineage: Eukaryota > Metazoa > Arthropoda > Insecta > Coleoptera > Curculionidae > Pissodes > Pissodes strobi. The sequence goes on along the minus strand of MU182903.1, from coordinate 113,106 downwards.
GAGATAGTCCCAATATTTTACAAAAGCTTCCTGGCTGGACGCATTGTGAGAGTATAGAAAAGGAAGGTAGACACATTGAGCAGTATAATATGTAAACGTTAAATTGTTTATTCATTTTTAAAGTGGTCATTGCTATTGTTCCAATGTTTACTAAGATGGTTTAATAGTTTGCTATTGTAGTCTAAGAGATGGCTACGTGGGGGAACGGGTCACTCGGTAAAGTCTAAATTTAGTCAGTTATAGGTTCGGTTGTTACCGACATAGCAAGGGACAGGCGGTCAGAAGTCACCCTGGAAGTAATAAGTGAGGGTAGGGGGTTGGACATGTAATTTTCTTATGAAAATTTTTTGATTAGGTACAGTGCTGAAAATTGCATCAGTATTGAAGATGATATAAGAAAATAGGGAAAAAATTGTCAGAAGTCTAGGCGGAAGATAAAGGGCCGTCAGAAGGCGCGCCTATGTTGCGAAAATTTTCGCAACAATTTTGTCACTAGGTACACTTCTGACATTTTGTATACTTATTCTTTGATTCGAAATGAAATTACCTGCATATCGTCAGAAGTCTAGGTGGAAGAATAACAGATATTATCGATAGTAAGAGTGTCAGAGCTCCACTCCAATCATCATTATATCTATTTTTTTTTTCTAAAAGTTCACTTCTGACGATTTGTGAACATAATTTACAATATTTTAATATAGTATTGCTCAACTGTCAGAAGTAAATTCGGAAGACACTGATTGTTTTTATACAATAACATAACAATTATTTTTATTTATACGTCTAATGCAATATAGGTATACATATATGTAACACTAATCGGATACTTATACCAGCGAATATTAACTACGATAAGAAGATTCACTCTCCGCGGCGGCACGTCAACGGTATGTCTCGTTCCCCGCGCGAAAACTAGCATGATACTGGCATGTGACCTTTGGACCCGGCGCACACTGGTCGAATTTCTAGGAAAGCTGGCCATAATAAGGTTTACCAGAAATAAGATATAAAAGTTATTAAGTATTACACGTTTAATATGTGTTATCGTGTTTTAGACAAATAATTGTTGAATTTTTAGCTCATCATCTATATTTATATAGGGTGTATCCATTATCACTAACGATAAAAATCATGTATAAAAATCATTTGTGTGTTCTAAAACCGTTTTAAAAAATTATTTTGCAAATTAAGGGCTCCTTGGTTGTAAAAAAAGGGTTTTAATTTTTTAATTCGATGATCCAAATTTTGTTTTTGTAACGGTTAATTCAGGAGTCTCCCGAGCAAAATGAATGTTAAGCGGACGAAGAAACGCGTTGATGAGGGCCTGCAATTTTGCCGTACATGTATTCAGAATTATCGCTATTTTTAAAAATTAATTTAATAGGGACGACACTAGTAAAAAGTATAGAAGCATCAGTGCAGTTGTTGTTCAAAAACACTTGCTTATATTCTGACTATCCCAAGGTAATATCAAAGCCATATTTACAAATTAAAACTGAATTATAAATTTTTATCTGATTCAGTCAAAGTATTTATAACCTCTTTTTATAATAACATCAGTCTTGCATCAGCAATAATGATTCTACCGAAATTTCAGCTTCAGTTTCACTTACTACAATATTATGGGATTAGGGGTGGGCGACAACTCGGGCGACAATAATCGATTATTCGATTCACTTTTAAGAAATTACCGATTAATCGACTTATGTATTAATATTTCAGAAAATATCGATAATCAATTATTTCGATTAATCGATTATTCAGTTATTTGCTAAAATATTAAGCGTTTATTCGATTATTCAATTTCTTGCCCACCCGTACCGACGACTTTACAACAGATATAGCTTTTAAATTTCCAATTTAATAATGCTTTGCGTTAAGGGTAATTTAAATGACATAAAACCATTTGAAAATACTTTCAGTATAACATATGAAGCAAAAAAACGGAGAAACTTAAATGCTCAAACAAGACAGCAGCAGGGAAAACTGCGCACGTTACAAATTTTGCCAATAAGGGATCCTCATTTCGACGCGTTATTTTCTGATAATCTGGCTTCAGTTTTTGCACAATTAGGTATAACACCAACACATAACCTCAACGGAGTGTTAGCACGTTAGCAGTATAGTACATCAGCCTTTATCTTTTTATTATGCATTTGGGCAAAACTATATGATAAGAAGGATCACTCTCCGCGGCGGCATGTCAACGGCACAAGAATAAGAAATATCCAGAATCCAATGTTTCCTTGTTGCTACGCCTGGGCGGCTGTGACCTCGAACGCCTCGTTCCTCCGAAATTCCGCCGAAACTCGCCAGTGTAGGCGCTACGGTTGTAGTAAAAGGATCGTCTAATATACGGTAAAATTCTAGCTGTTGGGGTTATACTTTGGATGCATTTTCCCTTGTTGAGTGTTTCGTGTTTTAAAGGATTTTTGGACGAGTTAACTTATATTATACACTAAATTCGATTAATAGAGAGTAACCAAAAGCCATAAGTTAATAATTTGGCGAAATAAATATATTGGTTAGAAAATAAGTAGTTTTATTTATTAGCATCTTTAATATCTTAGGAATGATTAAATCGCTGAAAACGTCAGTATAAACAACTAACCGAAAGTTGATTGGACGAGTAACCAAAACAAACCAAATCTATTGAAATTGATTATAACGTATCGGCACCGGTTCAAATGACTAAGTAAAATAAGTAGATACTAAGTACCACACTTGGACGACTAATCAAAACTAATTTAATCTATTAAAATTTATTATAACGTATCGTAACCGGGTCAAATGACTAAAATAAGTTGAAACTAGGTGAAACTAACCATAAGTGGATTCAACGACTAACCAAAACTAGCCAAATCTATTAAAATGTATTAAAACGCTTCGTAACCGGTTCAAATTATTAAAATAAGTTGATACTAAGTACCATACTTGGACGACTAACCAAATCTATTAAAACATTTATTATAATATTTCGGAACCGGCTCAAATGACTAAAATAAGTTGATACTAAGTGGAACTACCCAAAAGTTGATTGTACGACTAACCAAAACTAACCAAATTTATTAAAATTGATTAGAACGTATCGCACCCGGTTCAAATGACTAAGATAGGTTTATACTAAGTGAACCTACCCAAAAGTTGATTGGACGACTAACCAAATCTATTAAAATTTATTATAACGTATCGTAACCATACTGTGATACTATACTCGTGACTTTTCTATTTATAAATATGAATACCTATCTTTTTATGTACTATATTAATAGATAATTTTGCAGTTAGTGAAATATCTGGCAGCGTTAATATAGCGGAGTATTTTGATATGATAAGATTCAACAGGACATTATTATTTGGAATGGTTATAAAATTAAAGCTAAAGCCCATATGCTGAAAACTCATCAAAACGGACATCTGTGAATTTGAAAAACACTGATGGTTTTGGAAAAATTCTTAAATAAACGGTACTAATTTCTCGCTTATTGGAATTAAAAAAAAATGGAACATAGCTAAGCCACAGAACTGGGAAAAATTGAAAGGGCAATATTTTCACTAGTAAAGTGGCTTTATCTTATTTTCCCTAGGAAAACGAACAAGTGCATATTATTTGCCTTACTAATTAGTAAATAAGTAGAGACTTTGAAGAAAATCGTTGGAGCTGTTTCCGAGAAAATCGATTTTGTTCATTTTTCTCAAGAGTAAAGGGACTGCACCGATTTTTCACGGAAAAAACGGGGTAGTACGTATTATATGCCTACTAAATTGTAAACATCTAATGAAAATCGTTAAAGTCGTTTTTGTAAAAATCAATTTTTTTATATTCTTCTTTATATAAACTATCCTTAATTGTAAGGTTAAAGAAAATATTTATAAAACGTCTGGAGATATTGTCCCGACACTCCTAAATAACCATTTTGGTAGAAATCGGCCCAACGGTTTTGGAGAAAAGTCGTATGACGGACAGACACACACACAGGGACACAATTTTGTTTTTTTCAGAATTTAATATTTTTTTTTGGACTCTAGGATCCCCATAATTAATCGAGATTGATAGAAGTGAATACTTCTTTATCGATGTTATAACAGAAAAAGAGTGTGAGATAATCATATATTAATCAATTTTAATAGATTTGGTGAGTTCTGGTTAGTCGTCTAATCAACTTTCGGTTAGTTTTACTTTGTTTCAACTTATTTTACTTATTTGAGCCGGTTCAGATACGTTATAATCAATTTCAATAGATTTGGCTAATTTTGGTTAGTCGTTGAAGCAACTTTCGGTTAGTTTGGCATAGTCTCAACTTATTTTAGTCATTTGAACTGGTTATAACAGATATATCATTAACATGCAAAACAATCTATTAATCTAGTACATTAAAACATAGACATTCATTTTTACAAATAAAAAAGTCACGAGTATCACAGTACACGTAATAGAAGTGAAAAATTCTTTATCGAGTCTCAAATAATTTTATTTATTTTAGCCGGATCCGATACATTATAATCAATTTTAAAAGATTTGGTTAATTTTGGTTAGTCGTCTAATCAACTTTCGGTTACTTTCACTTAGTCTCAACTTATTTTACTCATTTGAACCGGTTCCGATACGTTATAATCAATTTTTATAAATTTGGTTAGTTCGGGTTAGTCATCCAATCAGCTTTCGGTTAGTTTCACTTAGTCTCTACTTATTTTATTTGTTTGAGCCAGTAACGATATATTATAATCAATTTTAATAGATTTGGCTAGTTCGGGTTAGTCTAAACTTATTTTACATATTTGAGCCGGTTCCGATACGTTATAACGAATTTTAATAGATTTGGTTAGTTCGGGTTAGTCGTCCAATCAACTTTCGGCTAGTTGCACTTAGTCTCAACTCATTTTACTTATTTGAACCAGTTACGTTATGTTATAATCAATTTTAATAGATTTGGTTAGTTTGAGTTAGTCTCAACTTATTTTACTTATTTGAGCCGGTTCCGATACGTTATGATGAATTTTAATAGATTTGGTTAGTTTGGATTAGTCGTCTAATCAACTTTTGGTTAGTTTCACTTAGTATCAACCTATTTTACTTATTTGAGCCAGTTCCGATACGTTATATTCAATTCTAATAAACTTCGTTAGTTTGGGTTAGTCGTCCAATCAACTTTCGGTTAGTTTCACTTATTCTAAACTAAAGATCAGCACTGTATAAAAAATGGTTCAGCTAGCCCGTCTTCCGTACTATTTTCTTAATAAGATGGATAACATTAAATCAGTCAAAATGCAGTAAGCACGCTCATGGAGTTATGGCTTTGACGGGGACTGAAGGTCACCCAACGCTTTCAGTCAATATACACGGTGACAGTTGAGAATTTGAATTCTGGTTATTTATTATTCTTGTGTCAACGGTGTGTCTCCTTCCCCGCGCGAAAACTAGCAGAATATCGGCAGGCCATGATACAAATAAAACAATCATGTTCGCAGGCGGCCTTTGACGCGGCGTCCATAGACCTTCTCATCCTATGTCAGATTAATTTTCACGCGTAAATTTTATAGTCGAGTCAATATTCGACATAAGATAATATCGCTATTTTTTAGTTGGGTTGTATTACGAAATAACAATGAAATATACAGTAAAAATATTGTGCGAAACCTTTAACCAATTTTAAAATGACCCAAAACGCCAAAATTTAATTAAACATTAAAAGATGGGGCAAATTCGAGCAGCATTTTCTTCTTGGTGTCTTTTGTGAGAATATTTGTATTCGGAAATATGGTGAAATCATTAACACAAAATCAAAATCTTTTAAATATCAGTTATTACACACCTTGAGTATTGTTATCAATAATAACTAATTAAAAACGGTAACAGATGTTTGAAACAGCCAGTTGAATACAAACTTTATCAAAATGTTTATTTGGTGATAATAATAAAAAAAACCCATACCGTAAGTTTGACAGGGCGCTGCAAACAATTCAGAAGATATCAATTGTGTTTTTCCAAAGCCAACTAGAGTATTAGAGTGCTATAAATAATTTCGTCATAAATTTGATTAAATATACCGCAAACGAAAATATCGTTTATGGCCAGCTTTTATTTAAATTCAACCTGTGTGCGGCGAAGTTCGCCGATCGTTACCAGGCAACGAAGAAAATAAGCGAGGATTCCTTTTTAGCGTTCTCTGGCCATTGAGTGGGCCTTCTTGTCGTAGTTAATATTCGCTGCTTATACTAATGAATCGCGAATATTAATACTAATTAATCTATATTAATACCAATACTAATATTGATCGAATGTAAAATTAGTCTGTTCCATAACCATCCATTTCCATGTCGTCATCAAATTCAACGTCATCTTCCTGTTATATATCATTTCATCATCGTCAGCTGCAAGTACAAATTAATAATTTAATTGAGTTTATGAATTGACAAAATTAAATTCAAAATTACCTTCCGAATTTTCACTATCAGTGAGAACGTCTTTGATAGATGGTGGCAATTGTGGTCCTTCAAACCATTTGAATTCGTAAGTGGATTCATTCAATGTCCATTCGCAATTCTCTGCTTCCAATTCATATGGATCAAACAAAGTTGCATTTGTTCATCTATTTGCGATGAAATGCATTCTCTCCATATGTTGACGTAATTCAACGCCAACGTAGCAAGGTGGCAAGCAAGAAGCATCGAAATTTTTCACTTGTTTTTTTTTAAACGGCTCATTTACATTTTTTATTGTATAATTTCGATGGAACAATTCATATCGGAGGTGATCTACTTTATCGCATGATTTAACACTGTACATGTCACAAATAAATGATTCAATGATCGAAAAGTGTTTTCTTTATTTGCACCTGTAATTCCTAAATCAGCGGTTAGCGAATGTATTTCGGTACTCTTTTGATTTCAAAAGCATTTTATAAGGACGTTGCTTTCCTTTCCTATAGAATGCGGGGTTATAGTCGCATCCTGTTAAAGCGTGAAATGCCGGTAATGCTTTACACAAGTCTGATCCGAGAGATTCATGAAGCGCATTGACATCAATAACATGACGCTTATCGGAAATTCTACATTCGATCCAAACTTTTAACTTAATTTTATGTAAGTTACCTAACAAAATAACAACAATATCTGTATCGGAACATTTGATAATTATATTTGAATTTAAATCAATTTTAAAGGCATGATATATTATTTTAGTATCAGCTTCTTCATGTGGAGAGCAACAAAATTTAGTATTCGTGCGAATGACATTACCATCAGCGTTTACTTGACATGAATAGCAGTCTATATAATTTAAAACAATTGTTTTGTTGTTAATAAAGGCAGCAACTCGACCAAAGCTTCTTTGAACTTGTCATTTCGAAGTTCTTTCGAAAAGTCAGTTGGACGCGTTAGTTCTGGACCAGAAATGACGTATTCGTAGTCAGCTTCGAAACCTCCTCGCAACGAGCGCTCATAATCATTGATTGAAGGCCAACAGTAACGATCAAAAATATGTGTATACTTGAAGCATGATAATTGCAAAGGATTTGAAAAAATGTTTTCGGTGTATTCCCGAAAGACTTTGGTACATCTTTGATACAGTGAATTAAAAAGAAGCCATCAACAATTATGACATCGATTGCGGGAGGTAACGAGCTGTCGTGTCGGAAAATTTTAAGTAAGGCCGATTTTTCGCTTTTATAAATAGTGCCATCTAAATGACACATTGATGTGGGTATTGGAGTCATTGGATACGAGAGCATTTTCTCAATATCTGCTGCCTCCTTCATCGAAATACCCAAAATGCGGCCAAAGAAATCGCGTTACATGCTAACCTCGCGTACCTTGTTATTGACGGTTATTTTTCGTTTATTATTGCAACTAGCAAAGTTCAAAATTTTGTTTTGTTTAATTGGTGCTTCGGATCTACTATCATATTGTGAACATTCAGATATAAATGACTCTTGTATAGTCCGTTCATTTTCTTCTACATTTAATAGAAAATCAGTCACGAGGTCTGATGCGCGACGACCTGTTTTGATATTAAATAAATGGGTTGGCATTCTGTTTAACTGCTGCGATGAATGAATCTCAATTTTTAGAATCATTTACAATCGTATGTTTTTCTAAAGCGGCTGTTGTGTCTTGATTTCTTTTAATACCACTTTCATTATAAACGTGAGATATAATCGTCGTCGATCTTATGGTATGACTTTTCGACCATTGCTGTCAAGCAGATACTGAATTTGTAAAATGTGTAATGCCGGTCAATCTTCTCGCTGCATGTTCACAAATCGTCAGAAGTGAACTTGATGAAAAAAAATAAGTATGAGATATAATGATGGTTTGAGTGGAGCTCCAACACTCATACTATCGATAATATCTCCGTTATTCTTCCACCTAGCCGTCTGACGATTTGCAGGTAATTTCATTTTGAATCATAGAATAAGTATACAAAATGTCAGAAGTGTACCTAGTACTACCTAGTGATAAAATTGTTGCGAACATTTTCGCAATATAGGCGCTTTCTGACGGCCCTTTATCTTCCGCCAAGACTTCTGACAATTTTTACCCTATTTTCTTATATCATCTTCAATACTGATGCAAATTTTCAGCACTGTACCTAATCAAAAAAATTTCATAAAAAAATTACATGTTCAACCCCCTACCCTCACTTATTACTTCCAGGGTGACTTCTGACGGCCTGCCCCTTGCTATGTCGGTAACAATCGAACCTGTAACTGACTAAATTTAGACTTTACCGAGTGACCCGTTCCCCCACGTAGCCAGCTCTCCGTCTATTAGTTTGCTAAAGTTCCGTAATAGTTATTTTTGTTACAAGTACCTAAAATGAAGTTTTTCAGGACGAATCATTGCTGCGGAATAGCAGATGAGTCCTGAAAAGCTTCATTTAGGTACGTGTGACAAACACTATTTTTTTGCTCATAGGCTCCTAAAATTTTGTTATACGTTTTTTACCATTCTTCAGAACGCTTAAATATGCAAATTTTCCATAATTTTTTAAATCATAATATTCGAAAAAGTTAGCTTAAAAATTGATATCGTAGGAACAAGTTTGTTAGTTGATAATTTTGTCATGTCATTCGAAATTTTTCAGAAAGTCACATAAATTTTAAAATGTTCCAAAATCCGGAATATATTGCTAATAAGGCCAAATAAATCGTGTTGGATTTACTTCCTGTGAAGTCTCGTGCCATTTACCATAAAGAATATGATGCTTTTAATGAATGGAAATACGAAAATGTACTCGTTGTAAATAAAGATGTATTGCTAAATTATTTCCACGAAAAAGTAGGTACTTATTTAAAAAGCTAAATACTTACTTACGCAAGATGTATTTTGAGGTTTTAAATTAAAATAGTACTCTCTTAAATTACATTCACAAACGTTCAAACCGTCGACAGTTTGGTCGAATTTTACGGAATTTTGGAATAGTTCGTAAAGGTTGCCATGACGACTTTTCGGGACTAGGCCGAAAAAAACCATTTTACGGACTTAAATAAGTCCGTAAAATAGCTATTTTTGGGAGCGTATCACAAAAGAGTATATTGTGTAACTAGGAGGAAAAGCAAAATATTCCTGGACGATTGTGGTTTGAGGAGTCCAGGAATGTGTTTTTCCTACGAGTTGCACATACTATTTTTTATCCCATCGGAATTAATTAGAATAAGTATTTATAAAAATAGAGACAAATATTACTCTAAATAAAAACGGTGTTTTAAATCTAAACTCAACATAATATCAATTGGTTTGTCTTTCTACCTGCAAGGATTACTGTGATACAGGAATTAAAAACTGTTGCAAATTAAAATGATACAGGGTGGCCAACTAAGAATGCGAGGTACTGTATCTGGGAAACTATCCATCGTAGAGACTTGCGGCAAAAAATGTAATTACTAAAACGGTCAAGAGAAAAACCTGGAAAATATTTTCAAGTTTCTAAAATGACCACTAGGGGGCATAACTGCAATCTTGAATCTAAAAAAGTGATGTTTCTGTGAATTCCGCTATATTAACCTAATAAAAAAATTCCACATATTTGGAGTTGAGGGTAATGTAAAACTTTTTTGTTTAATGCTTTTTTGCTGTATCTCTAAAAATAAAGTGGTGGGGGGTATTCAAAGTTTTTTTTAAATAACACCCTGTATCTGCGAAACGGTTAAGCCGATTTTAACAAACTTGGGTTAGTTCAGAGGAGCTATTCTTGGGCTACAATTGTTGTATTATTTAAAGTTTCGTTAGTTTCACATGTCGCACCTAGAGGGCTATTTTCGACATTCCGACAGAAATGGTTAATTTTCTCAAAAAAATTAAATGCATTGATATGATTTTTTGCCATGAAAAAGTAGCTAAATAATGGCTAAACAAGCTCGCGAAAACCGCATCTCGATATCTTGTTCCTATTGAAACTGCAGTTTTGTCTACCCATGAGAGCCTTCAGCAATGCATAGAGCGTGATGGTCAACATTTCGAGCATTTGCGGGGGGCAAATGCTCGAAATGCTGACCATCACGCTCTATGCATTGCTAAAGCCTCTCATGGTTAGACAAAACTGCAGTTTCAATTTCGGCTCTCGGTATGGTTCGTATTGCAGTACGAATCCGGTTTTTCAAATCTTCTCTGGTCGTCGGTTAAGTCTGGAACACGATGTCCTTTAACCGCCCCCATAAATAAAAATCCAGACAAGTTAAGTCTGGTGACCGCGTAGGCCATGGAAACACACTTCCTTCTTCATTCCACCGCTGTTGAAATACTGCATCGATATGCTCTCGCACATTAATAGCAAAATGTGCTGGACAACCATCCATCTGCAAAAACAAGTTTTGCCTCGTTTCCAGAGGCACATCTTCCAACAACAACGGTAATTGATTGGCCAAAAATTCAAGAAAGACATTGCCATTTAGGGGTTGCTCGAAAAAATATGGCCCAATAATTTTGCCTTCCAGTACGCCACACCACACATTTAAACTCCAACGTCCTTGGTGCTGAACTTCACGCATCCAATGCGGATTTTCTTCAGACCAATAGTGCATATTGTGCAGATTGACTCTCCCATCGTTATTAAAAGTGGCTTCATCGGTCCAAAGAATTTGAAATAAAAATTCTCTATTTTCGCGTATCATACCTAACATCCAATGGCAATAGTCCAACCTGCGATCAAAATCTTCCTCATTCAAAACCTGATGTAGAACTACATGATATGGATGCATTCTAAAAGTAATAAAAAAAAGTTTCAACAAATATCTATATTGTGATAGCCATTAGAACCTACCTATGGTCCTTCAAGATATTTTGAACCGTTGTTCGTGCTATGTTCAACTCAATCGATAACGCTCTTGTGCTAACATGAGGATTTCCTTCAATATACCCCAGTACGTAGTTGATATTTTCTTGTGTTCTTCCAATTTTTTGCCGTTGAAACGCAGGCCGAAAACTACCATTGGCTCGTAAGCTCGCCACAAATCAGGGAAAAACTCTCACATCGCAAGGACGTCGATTTGGATAACGGGCCGCGTAAACTCTTTTAGCTACTGCGGCATTTTGAAGACATTCAAAATAAACCGCAAGCATATCAACAGCTTCATCATTTGTGAAACGCATTTTGTAAACATAAAAATTGCCCCAAATAAAGCGAAACTATTGACAACTATTGACAATTTGAGGAAGAATTATTTATATTTTAATTTTTTTTTCCATGGCCTGCTTCTATTAATTATTGTCTACCCATGAGAGGCTTCGGCAATGCATAGAGCGTGATGGTCAGCATTTCGAGCATTTGCGGGGGCACTAAGAACCTTCCTTTTTTAAATCGGTTCTTTTCAGGGCCATAACTTTTATAAAATAGAAAATTCGAGATAAATATAGTAAAAAAAAATGAAATTAAGGGATTTTCGTAAGTAATAATTTTTTTGGCTATATTTTGGGTTAGTAACAAGATATCGAGATGCGGTTTTCGCGAGCTTGTTTAGCCATTATCTAGCTACTTTTTCATGGGAAAAAAATCATATCAATGCATTTAATTTTTTTGAGAAAATTAACCATTTCTGTCGGAATGTCGAAAATAGCCCTCTAGCGGCGACATGTGAAACTAACGAAACTTTAAATAATACAACATTTGTAGCCCAAGAATAGCTCATTTGAACTAACCCAAGTTTGTTAAAATCGGCTTAGCCGTTTCGCAGGTACATGGTGTTATTTAAAAAATCTTTGAATATCCCCCACCACTTTATTTTTAGAGATACAGCAAAACGCATTAAACAAAAAAGTTTTACATTATCCTCAACTTCAAATATGTGGAATTTTTTTATTAGGTTAATATAGCGGAATTCACAGAAACATCACTTTTTTAGATTCAAGATTGCAGTTATGCCCCCTAGTGGTCATTTTAGAAACTTGAAAATATTTTCCAGGTTTTTCTCTTGACCGTTTTAGTAATTACATTTTTTGCCGCAAGTCTCTACGATGGATAGTTTCCCAGATACAGTACCTCGCATTCTTAGTTGGCCACTCCGTACAGGGTGGCGCCTTTTGGATGAATTTACGGGGTTTCTCGGTAATTAGTAAAGATAGAAGACACTGGGTTATTTTTTGTTAAACAAAAGATACCGTAAACACAATTTTCCTAGGCCTCTTCGTTTTTGAGCTACAGGGCGATTTTAAAAATGTTGTGTTTTCGGGCACCCCTCGTATCTCAGCTACCTGATAACTTACAGAAAAGATAAAAACGGATGCTTATAGTACTTTTTACGTAGAATTTAGTGGCGTGCCCGCAATTTTTGCCAGAGATACCTAACATTTCTTTTTTTTTTTGGAAATGGTAAAAATTTAACAAAATGGCGAATTTAATGATATATTCTTTTAGTTGGCTATGAATTTTATTTAAAAATTCGAACAATACTCTATACGAATGTTGAATTACTTCAAAAATTATTATCATAATATTACCCTATGTTATTTTAATACACCGGCTTGCAAACAAACTAGGCTTCAAAGGGCATTATTAGATTAAAGTAGGCATTGGAAACAAAAGTTAAATTTAATTGTTATTTGATTTTTTGACAGCTTTAAAAGCAGTGATTTGAAAAGTAAAAACTGGCCTATGACAATCTTTATAAATCTAATATATTGAATGTGGAAAAAAATAGTGCGCCTCCGAAATATATTTTCAAAGGTATTCGGAAAGAAGACAGCCTCATATTCAAATATTTAAAAGGCTCGAGAGAAACTTGCAGACAGTTGGATCATTTCAAAAGCCAAGGCCAAAACTCTACCACAAAGAAAGCAAGGAAATCGAAGAGATTAACATCGTTGCATATGTTGTAGCTAATTCGCATGCCTCTTCAAGAAAAATTAGAAATAAAATTGGAGTAAATCGGAAAAAAATTAAGAAAATATTGCGACAACACAAGTATCGACAGTACCATTATAGAACCGTTCAGCTTTTGCAGCCGGGTGATGCCGAACGGCGAATAATATTTTGTAATTGGTATTTGAGAAAAGCTAGGGAGGACAATATGTTTTCTAGAAAAAATTGTATGGTCGGATGAAGCTTATATTTGCAGCCAAGGAATATTTAATCGCCATAATAATCTTTATTGGGCAGGTCGCAATCCACACATTACAGTTGACAGAGTAGTTCAAGGGAAATTTGGTTTTAACGTTTGGTGTGCTCTGTATAACTGCAGAATCTTCTGTTATATTGTGTTTGATGGTAATCTCACATCGGATCGATATATAGACATTTTACAAGAAAATCTTTTGAAAGAAACCCAAGACATCAATGACGTTTACTTCCAACAAGTTGGAGCACCAAGCCATAATGCAAGTAGAGTGGGTGATCTTCTAAACAGATATTTTCATAATAAGTGGATAGGTGGCCACCTCGGTCACCTGACTTGACGCCTTTAGATTTTTCCTTCTGGGGTTTTACAAAAAATCAAATATATAGAGAGTAGATAACCAAAGACAGTTCTGCCGCAATTTCACCCATTTTTACATGTAAATCTCCATAAGAAAATTTAATGTCCAAGCTGGGTTTCAAGTTGCCGATCGTATACCTTTCACTTTCGTATAGCGTCGGTCATCTGGCGGCAACATACGTCGCAGGTTGCATTCCACTCGCATATAGAGCGACGTCGTCGATCATATACCTTTCACTTTCGTATAGCGTCGGTTATCTGGCAGCAACTTAGCCCATAGAGAGTGTGACTGAACCCAATGCTCGAACCGACGTCACCGAACCTTTTCACTTTCATCTAACTGACAAAACCCAAGCCAGGGGCGTAACATAATTTTTTCATATACTTCGACTATATAATAATAAGACGTTTATTAATCTCATAAAATAAACAAAGAATACACAGTTTTCAAATTAACTATATTTTTTAAATTTTTTAACCCATATAAAAGTAATGTAACCTATCGATTCCAATGGCGAACCTGTTTTACAGGTTATGTCATACGTCAGCCGCCATTTTTTATTACGTCACCAATCATACGTCAACCGCCATTTTTTATTACATCATCTGTCATCATCCACGTAACCAACACTATTTTATAGGTTATGTTATCTATCACCAGTCATACGTCAGCCGCCATTTTTTATTACGTCATCTGTCATTATCATCCACGTAACCAACTCTATTTTATATTCTATTTTATGTCATACGTCAACCGACATTTTTTTATTACGCCACCTCTCATACGTCAACTGCCATTTTTATTAAATCATCGGTCATTATCATCCACGTAACCAATTCTATTTTATAGGTTATGCTATCTATCACCTGTCATATGTCATACGTCAGCCCCATTTTTTTATTACGTCACCTATCATACGTCAACCGCCATTTTTTATTACATCATCTGTCATTATCATCCACGTTACCAACTCTATTTTACCACCTGCAAAGACAAAAAAAGGGTAGACGGAGTAGGTCATTCATAAATTACCAAATGTTTGCATGCCAACATTATAAATATTAACGTGAAGAGGGGATAAAATAAAGAATGAAAAGCAATGAAGATAGCGGTCGAATCGCGCCAATGATTTCATTTATGTACGCCCACAATGACGCTCCTGCGCCATGTTCTCCAGGCGGCGCACCATAGGCGTAACATTTTAGGGGAAACCTGTTTAAAGTCAAGGTAACATCGAAATAAGCCTGCTGTCAAGCAGAAAATAATAAGCCATCACAAAAATGAAAATGACTAGACCCAAAAGAATAATTTATTAATATTGAAATATGTGCAGACCTAAAAAAATAAATTTTAAGTCACAGTTCGGGAAAAACCAATTTACGTTTACTTGATAATTGATTAGAGGATTAATAGAATGGAATATTTATTAACGCTTTTAGCATATACAAAAAAGAGATACAAAATATTGCACAAGAACTTGCAACTATTTAACAAGTAGTAATCACCCAGATTAAAACTCACAATCAGTTTTTAATTTATTACATTTGATATTAAAGAAATCTATATTTTTTTATTTGTATTTTCATTTGCCAATTTTGATATTCGACGTAATGGAGTGATTACACCGTAGTTAGTCCTATGACATGTAACAAATGTGTGTGAATTTCTAAGAGATCTTTGTGGAAGATGGAGTACCACCAGCTGCAGTAATTCCAGAGAATTGATCATAATATTAACTATTTTAAATAGAGTACATAAATCAAAATATTGACGTCTAGAATCCAAAGTGTGAAGATTAAAAAGTTGCATAATATCATCATAGTTATATTATATGTTATACCCAATTTATATGCAATAAATCTCATTTTGCATTCTTTCAACTTCATTTTTACTGGTAGAATAGTATGGACACCATACTGGAACTGCATATTTCACTACAGATCCAACAATAGCACAAAATAAATCTTGCAACATATGTTATTGAAATCTTTCAAAGTACGAATCATAAAACCTAACATTTTTAATGCACTGTTTACAGCCATCGGTATACGATCCAAAAAGTTCAATTTAGAATCAAACCAAATGCCCAAGTCCTTAACCAAGAAGATTCTTTCTAAATTAGCAGAATTAACATTATACTTGCAATGGACAGGGTTCTTTTTCCTAGTAAAAGAAATAACTACATTTTTCGACATTTAAGTATAAATAATTTTCATTACATGATTCAAAAAGTTTATCGATGTCATGCTGCAAATCTTCTGTATCTTTTAAACAATTTATAATTTTATAGAATGTAGGCTCGGCCGGTTTAAGATAGAGAAATTCGATTTGTATTTTTAAAGGCTATCTGATACATTTCATTGCTGTTAAAAAATGTCAAAATATAAAAAAAAAATGACAGCTAATAGTACTTAAAATTTATATGGCAGAATAGCTCCTAAAAAGTTTAGAGGGAAAGTGCAAATCGTTTGGGTTCTAAGACATGTCAAAGATGAAAAATTGTCAGTTTTGAAAACGCCTCCATGTTGTTTTCAATGGTAATAGAACCGTCTGATATTATGAAATCATAAAGTACTCAATGATACGTTTGAAGACAAGACACCTTTCTATTTAAAAGTTCCCACATTGCGCTCGTCCGACATTTCTACCATTGCTATTTGGTACGCCTACATTTTGTAACAAAGAAATCAGCGCTTTAAAAGTTAGTAAGGTAGATAGGAGAGACATTAAAGACGCGCACTGTTCTCTCATATACATGCTTTTAATATGACGACCATCATCTATTTTTTATACAGCAATGTGTAAAAATGGATTAGATCTTTATTTTCATAAGGAAATTCCAAATGTATTTTCCGTTCGCCTTCTTTAGACTTAAAATAATAACAGACGTGTTTTATTTTAGTTTTTACAACTGCAGTTTATACCTATTCTTTATATTTTTTAGTTTGCATTAAAAATAAAACAATCTTATACATTTTACACTTATAAAGTTTAAAGGTTTGATGCTATATAGCTCGAAAACGTAATGTCGCCGAAAAACATGAGTTGCAAGCCGGTATCAACGTCTGAAAATATAGTTAACTACCTAAAAATTGTTAAAAACGGTGAGAGTAAGTACAAATGCACTTTTAAAACATTGTTCCAATCCTAGCGTTGCACGTCAATGCTCCATAACGCAAGTTCCAGTTTTTCTGCTATTCGGATTGCCTATACAATTATGAGTTTCTTTCAAATACATTAAAAACAACAAACCGATACGGAAAAAACGCTATGAACATGGCGGCCAGTTTCATCTAGACGAGTGGCGGGCTACGCGTCGTTGTCGGCGTGTGCGGCAAGAGGTAGTACCACTGATTTCGTGAACAATGTAAAGTGGTGAAGTAGTGACAAAGGGTCCAGTTTTATAACGTTTCTAGCGGAAAATAGGGTAATTTTTCAGTTTAACACAATCGGATTTAAAAAAAAATCTTTATTTAGACACTTTAAAATATTGCGCAATTATTTGGTTATTCCAAAAAAATGCCCGAAAGTTCGACTATTGAGGAGCTGAAATGTAAAAATCAGGAAATTTTTGACATCTGACGCGCAATGTTGCAAAGGTTTCACATTTTCTTACCGGCTAACTCGATTCGCGGGCGTAACCAACAAGAACTGACCCGAGCTAACCTAAATTAATGTAAAAAATAAATGTTTCACTTCACGTATGGCCCTTCGCTCGCTCCGGGGCGCAACCAAACAAAACTAACCCATTAACTCAAGGCTTGCCCAATATAAAACAAAATTGTCAGTCAAGAATGCAAATATTTTTTAAAGTTTTTTTTCTTGATCTTGGGCATGCTTTGGGTTACTGTGAGTTAGTTTTGTTTGGTTGCGCCCCCGGAGCGAGCGAAGGACCATGCGTTCAACAATTTTTTACCATTTCAGCTCCTCAAAAGTCGAACTTTGGAGCTTTCTTGTGGGATAACCAAATAATTGCGCAATATTTTAATGGTCAAAAATGCCTTTTAAAAATGTCTAAATATAGAAGAAAAAACGTTTTAATCCGATCGGACGAAAAACTATACCGATGTTTTCTGACCGCAAAAGTCATGATTCCAGTATATTGTATTCGTTGCTTGGCAACATGCAATAACTGTACGTACAACATTTCCATCCTAGGACGGGAATATAACATTTCTGTCCTATTTAAATACATTGTTTGTCAGATATGACGTTTATCAAAAGCAAGATTTAGCTGTGGTTTCTGTAGTTACGTAATAAACTCCAAGCTCGCTCGATTCAAAACTTGATATTATGTTGAGTTTAAATTTAAAACACCGTTTTTATTTTGAGTAATATTTGGATCTATTTTTATAAATACGTATATAATTAATTCCGATCGGATAATAGTATATTGTGTAACCAGTAGGAAAAGCAAAACATTCCTGGACGATTGTGCTGCGCCTCGACCAGCAATACAGGAGTCCAGTAATGTGGTTTTCCTACGAGTTGCGCATACTATTTTTATCCCATCGGAATTAATTAGAATACGTATTTATAAATATAGAACCAAATATTACTCTAAATGAAAACGGTGTTTTAAATTTAAACTCAACATAATATCAAGTTTTGAATCGAGCGAGCTTGGAGTTTATTACGTAACTAGGGAAACCACAGTTAAATCTTTCTTTTGATAAACGTCAGATCTGGCAAAGAAGGTGTTTAAATAGGACCGAACTGTTATATTCCCGGCCTAGGACGGAAATGTTATATTTCGTACGTACTGTTATTGCATGTTGCCAAGTAACGATTACAATATACTGGAATCATGACTTTCGTGGTGAGAAAACACATCGGAAAGGTATAGTTTTTCGCCCGATCGGATAAAAAAATAGTACGTGCAACTCGTAGGAAAATCACATTCATGAACTCCTGTGTTGCTGGCTTCGGCTGTGCCTCGTCCAGCAATTATCACAATCATCCAGGAATGTTTTGCTTTTCCTACTACTTAGACAATATACTGTTTTACAAAATTTTAATTGTTGTTACACTGAAAATTTATCAAAAATAGGTATAACACTTCATATTTTTTTTTTTGTGTTTTCTATTTGATTCAAGTTTTGTATTATAAATGTTTATATTTTAGTATTATAATCTGCACGGTATACTTTAAAGCGAAAAATTTATATTTTGACATGCTCTATTTTCTAATAAATGTAATTTTTCTGTTACGTTATTAAAAACAAGCTGTCGATTTTCCATGATACAGACATACTCTTAAGTGTCATCGGCAACAACGCCGCAGGAGCCGTATGTAATACTAGGGCTTGCCTACTATTTTATAAGAGAAGAAAGAAGAAGGGGAACAATGTTGGCGTGTTCATATTTAGTAAAAAAATCGATCTACTTTCTTATATGTCTTTGGTCACCTGTCATACGTCATATGTCAGCCGGCATTTTTTATTACGTCACCTATCATACGTCAGCCGCCATTTTTGATTATGTCATCTGTCATACTTGCCATTATCATCCACGTTGACTACTATATTTTATAGGTTATGTTATCTATCACCTGTCATACGTCATACGTTAGCCGCCATTTTTTATTACGTCATCTGTTAGTAGTCATTTTTTATTACGTCATCTGTCATGCTTGTAATTATCGTTCACGTAAGCAACTCTATTTTATAGGTTATGTTATCTGTCACCTGTCAGTCGCCATTTTTTTATTACGTCATCTGTCAGTATCCATTTTTATTACGTCACGGAAAGCAAATGCGATTAATAGCAAATATTCGATTTTACTCAATTTTTCGCTGACTGCCTACGGCTATGATAGTACAGGTGGAGCTACGACATGAAGCCAATTAGTTAATTATCCATTAACACATCAAAATGTGGAATATTTTCAAACAAACTTTGACTTACAGGTCAGTGAAAGTTTAAAATTTACGAAATGTAGAAATTGAATTTGAACAATTACAGAATAAAAATATTGTATAGAGTTTATATGTAAAATATTATGTATCATGCAATAAATCGTGTAACCAAAAAAATGGTTTTCCATGCTGTTAGCTGCTTAGCCTAGCCTCATGAGACGCATATGTATTCATCGAGTATGAATGATATTCAAGTATTTATTTATTTTGGAGCAGATAGGAAAAAGAAACTAAATCAAGAAATTTAACAAATAATTTTATTTGGTTCAGTATATATTTTCAGGAATGTACTCGCAAAGCATTCCGATATAAAATCATGTCTACATTTTTATTTAGGCGAATAGGAAAAAGAAACTAAATCATAAATAATTATATTAAGTTCAGTATATATTTCCAGGAATGTACTCACAAAGCATGACGAAATAAAACCGTGTCTACATTTTTATTTAGGTGGATAGGAAAAAGAAACTAAAGCAAGAAATTTAACAAATAATTATATTAAGTTCAATACATTTTTCCTACAATAAGAAAAATTAATTATGACTTTTTTACTGAAATTATTTAAATGTTTTTTCATTTTTACATGACAGCTACCATGTGAAAGAACAATTTTTCGATAGCCACAAACCACCTCGAGAATTTATGTCTGGGTAACACAAATAGCACTTGGTAAATTCAACTTGTTGGTACGGGTATTTCTGCTTTTGGTGGGTGACCCGGATACGATCATCCTGAATAAAGAAAATATAGAATTAATATTTTGTTTATATCAAATGAATATGAACTGATATTATTAAAAATTTATATCCTATTTCTTACATATTAGCAACACCCCCCGTTCTCCTTTTTATAATGGTTCGCATTATGATAACAACATAAAGATGTGGCAGTTCTTTTCGTAAATGCTTTTCCACACCAGGATAGGAAAAAGAAATGAAATCAAAATATTTAACGAGAAATCATATTAAGTTCGATATATATTTCCAGGAATATACAATAAGAAAAACTTGATAGCTAAAACATGTTGTAGCTTGAAGTTTATTTAAAAATGTGCACTCTTGGGCATATTTTCATAACAATGGAGATTGTTATTTGCGATGGAAGAATGTAACATCATTAAATTTGTGTTTTGCTACCAATCGTTTACAAAAACAAAAAAATTGTATATGTTTACACTCACAGCAAAACTTTTGTTCATTGTTTCTCATTTCATGATGAAATCCTGCTGCTTTTCAAGTAGTACGATTAAACGGCTTAAATTTTTGCTATAAGCAAGATGAAACCTGGAATAAATCCCAAAAATGTATGATTACCCTTTTTAATGTAAGAGAATAACTTCTTCCTCATATCAACATGGCATTTGTTGGTAGACGAAATAAAGGAAAAATAATTTTTTACA
Source organism: Pissodes strobi (assembly GCA_016904865.1). Classification (NCBI taxonomy): domain Eukaryota; kingdom Metazoa; phylum Arthropoda; class Insecta; order Coleoptera; family Curculionidae; genus Pissodes; species Pissodes strobi. The sequence continues at coordinate 91,881 of MU182903.1, read as the reverse complement.
ATAAAAAGGATGAGAAAAATCCATAATCGTTCGTCATCGAGATTAAATTTTAGCACAGTTTTGAATATGGAATTAAAAAGAATACCGGAAATTTTTGTAATAAATGATCGTTGGACTTTCAAAGAAATACTGTTATTGATAAGAGGTCAAGTTATTAATAATTGTCTAATTTTGCCATCGGTGTTGTTGGCATTTAACCTTGTTATGTTGAAAAAGTAAAAAATAAAAAATAATCAATTCAGACATAGAGTAAAATTACTGAATAATACTGCATTTCAGAGTTACAGGTGAATGAAATATCTGAGTTAATTTAGTTTTCAACTCTTAATTTAAAAAAAAATAAAGGTAGTAATTTTATTTATTCAGTTCGCTTGAGTACAAAATAAAAATTAACGGAATTTGATGCAAATCAAAATTGGAACTTCGAGAAAGTATATGTAAATTATTTGATAGTTACTCGATCTGCTTGTGGAAAGCATTATCTATCCATTGTACAACATGTGATATATTAAAAAATCAGTATTTTTCAGAGTATTGAAATGACATCCCTAACTTTCAATGCATAAAACACTTACCCCCCAGATAGCACTAACAGAAAAACAACAAATGTGTTGAGTATGTAAAAAAATAAAAACAAAAAGAGCGTAACTTCTAAAAATTTGAAACTTCGCACTAGTATGAACAGCGATCTGTAATGAAGTAAAAATTCCCGATAGTCCGTTTTTACAGAAGAAAGATGGGTTTAATGGGTTTGAAAAAGGTTTTTTAATGACTTACTTTAGAATTTCAACGTCATAGATTATTACGAAAGTTTAAAGATTATCTAGGTACTAAATCCGTTTCAAACAAAGAAATTGCTGTCAGGTATCTACATTTTTCTGGTACTTAGTTCTTTGAAACCTCTATACAAATTGACTCGAGGCAGTCGCATTTCCACTTATTCAAATGCGAATTTAATCAAATATTGACTATCTTTGCTTTGTGCACGATATAGCATCGTATGTCTTACAGGCTCTATCGAGAGGATTAATACCACTATCACCTTGAGCTAATCTTTCGGAATTTTCTCTTAATGGAAAGCATGAACGGATTACAATACTGAAAAGCATAACGGACAAGTATAATAACACCAAACATAGAACTCTAGGAATGAACCCTAATCAAGTTACAGATAAAACAGTATTAAAAGTATATGATACCCCAAAAATTGCTTCAGCTAAAATAAAGTATAATGTTGATGATATCGTAAGAATTAGCAAACATAAGGATGCATTTTGCAAAGGTTATAAAATGAACTAGTCGCCTGAATTATTTAAAATTGATAAAATTAACCTGACAAACCCAGTTACCTACCTTCTTAAAGGTCTCTTGTTTTTACGAGAAAAGGGTTGTTGAATCCTAGCCGCTAGCTAGGATTTAACATCCCTTCTTAGATAGAGGAGAATAATTTATTAAGTTAGTTTAAAGAATAGGTATAGTTCTAAGTTATTGTTTATAGACCTTAATCTATGAATAAAACACATTTATCAAATATAAATATTTTTGGTTTTATTTTTAAAATGATAAGTATTCATATGTATACAGCATTAGTGTGTCTGTAATTACAAAGCTCATCATTTTACCAATGTCGCTAAAGACTTTATCATAGTTACAATGCAATATTCATAGCATACAATGAGATTCAACTGAGGTGGAAATGGTACAAATTCGAGTAATCTGTTCTGAATAAGTCTCTTCAACTACAATATTATCTATAACACATTTTAAAATATTATAATAATAATTTACAAAATGGAAATTGTCTAGCAATCTAAGTCTAAGATGTATAAGCGGGAAATAGCTAACAAGCTAAGATAGCCATACATTAGATAAATAAATTATGCGATTATTTCTTACAATCTTAAGTCGTCTACTATTACGTTCACAAGAACTGCTAGTAAATGTAAAATGAGCTAATTTTCATACATTTTCACATAGATGTCCTTTATCATTGATACCTGGTTTCAAGTTGATGTTCTCTACAAAGTCAAAGTCGATCCAGTATAGGTTTGAGAATGATATAGTAATAATATCGCTTACTTGAGGGTTACTGTATGCGAATCTCACAGATGGTGAAAAATCTCGAGCTAGACTAAGACCTGATGAGATTTGAATTGGAATATCTGATAAGGCAACAGCAATTTTATTGATTAACAGGTTAAGTGCCAGGTGAGGCCAACGCGGAGTCACACAAAAAAATTCCATATGGGCCGCGTAAATCGACCTGGACTCACATGCTAGTCGGTCATAAAATGTTGTGTAACTCCACGACTGCTTCTCGTGTCCATTTAAAATACACGGGAGCATTTTCGGCACGGCCAGATGGTCTAGTAACCATACTTGGCCTGTGCTTCTGAAAGTCCAAGCCGGGCTCACAAAAACTTCTTGCCAATATTTTTTTAGCTTCGCCTGTTCCGCCTCGTACGATTGCATCGTGCTTGTATCGCGGTATAATGCAAACTGGTAAATCAGCGGTAGGTAACGTCACAGTTTATACCGTACTCGAATCAGTTAAACAACTCTCCACGTGTTTTGAAGCCAAGCGCTTCAACTAATAGGAGAGCTTGGAGTTCTTATCTTGCGCCTGCGCTCAATGAGTGAACGCTGCCTTTATAAATAAAACATCAGTTCAGCATATGTATGTCTCTTTTCAATAAGATACCGCCTGTAAAGAGAAAGAGATAGAGATAGTGTTGGCGAGAATTAATGGTAAAACGAGGCACGCAACAGAATTGTATTGTGCTTGTATTTAGATGAGATCTCGATTATTGATTTTCTGCGCGGCGACAGGAAAAGTATGTTGATTGAAAAGGAACCGAAAAGCGAAAACTACTATCTTGTTTCGAGAGTCGGCTTTGTTTGTAGTGCTTTTTGTGGATTGATTTCGCGAATTTTGTGTATTAGATCCATAGACTTAGTTAGAGAATCCATGAAAAAAATAGAATTTGGCTTCACTAACATCAATGGTGCCGGCTCAGAGTTGTATAACTGATTCGGTTACGGTATAAACTGTGGTAACGTGGCTTTCAACTCTCGTCGCAAACATGAATTGACAAGTCAATCGAGACGCCACATTGGACTCACAATGGCATCCCGTGATAAAATTCTTGCTGGTGACCGTCAAACTCCAATCTGGACTCACATTTAAATAAACATTTTTTTTTTACAAAAAAACGTACATGAGGGCGTAAAACATTAATTTGGAGTCAAAGAGACATAAAAAGGCTATTTGATAGAAAAAGAAAGTTGGCCACTGGGGACGTTACATTTTTTAACATTGTGGCACTTAACCTGTTAAACAACGCTATGCATCTATTTTTCCTCAAACATCGAATTTATGTTGTCTATAGTGGTACTATAATCCCACTCAGACACTGATTGATTCGATGCTGAAGGCTAGCAAGAAGATATGCTGTCAAACTCATATCCTGTCCACCATTATATTAGGCTACTAATATGATGTATACAATATCGTTCTAGCACGTTCATACCAGTAGAGGATGCAGTGTCTCATACATACGTATTAGCGGAATAAAGTCTTCTTGAAGCATAAGCATGGTTCTGTATGGAGATATCAAATCAAGCGCTATGCTTACAACAACCAGATCTGTCTGCTTCGATGTCTTCAATGTTGATATGTGTTTTCAAGAACTCTAAGAAACTCTGAAACTTTACCACTGACAAAATGATAAAAATATCACCCCAATTCCGTTTAATTAGCTTGACTACTCTTTCAATTCTTCCTTTCACTTGACCTATTTTAATTTGAAAATATTCATTTATGTTGATCGCATGGTGATGTGCTTCGAATATCACAACATGTTCGACATGTTCTTCTTCACAGTGGGAATTCTGTGAACCTAACTCATTAAATTAGTATAAACTGAATTGAAAGTAAAGAATTATACACATAAACTGATAAATCAGATGAATATCCGAAATCGCTCAAATACTCTTAAGATTGCATTGTAAAACGGATGACTAATTCTTGTAGAAACGTTGAAGTTCTAACACGATGTTTTAACTTGAAAAAACTTGAATAATACAGCAATGCACTATCGACCCGAGGTTTTATACACGCGGTGAAAAGCACCGCACCATGATGTTTGCTTTGGTGAAGCAGGTATATCACGTTGCTACTTAATACTCCTATCCTAGCAGTCACGGTGCATGCTATATCTGGACATGAACTTGTAATGATTAATGATCACTCGAATTCCAAAGAAAATTTTAAATAGGTTATAGATATCTAAAAGGTTATTTAGATATATATCTCGAAATATGCTACTATGATTATTATCAAGAAAACTAATGCTTTGAAAATAAATGGACTCTTATGAAACAATGAAATAAGTTTTCAAATGACAATAAAAAAATGATCCTTCTACCCATCAGTAAAATATGTAAATGTCAGCTAAAGTTATATAAGTAATAAAAGTATACATATTCGTAAGAACTAAATCTATGAAGAGCTAAACAGATCTGGTTCTATAAACTGTATCTACATCACTAAAACTCATCTTCAATAAATGTATCCAATACCTACATTACTGTAACTATAACATATCGGCTTTCAACATCATGTACGTCTATATCGCCAATTTCCAAACAAACGAACGTATTCTCCTTTTTGAGATCCAATTATCTCTTCCTTTCAACAACCGTTTCTCTGTTTAAGGGTTTTTGTGGTTTATACCTCCTTCTTGGTGGGAACAGTTTAGACACTATTCTGGTATACTTAAGCTTCCGGTAGAATTAATTCGTTGTTTTGGATCAAATTCTCGTCTATGGCGTTAGTAAAGCAGCAGTATCTTCTTGTATTCAGATAGCTCACTGTTGGAACATGTGGCCTTTTTGTGTTTTATTTCCCCCTTGTACATATCTGCTACAGAAACCTGTCATCTAATTAATATGGTTCAAAGAATTAGTCTACAAATGTTTATTAAAAAAGCGTGTACACTATGTGGGCATATCAGAAGTGAAACTTCTTAAACTTAAACGCCCTAGCCTCGGATTTGGTTAAAAAGTAGTTTTTTTTAAAATATACCACTCATTAACAAAAAGGGAAGGCCTAAATGAAAAAAAAGTATTCTTCATAAAAGATTCGCTTATGTCTTGACAAGGTAATATTTCGATAAGACGTTGTGACTTTGATCTATACTTTAATCTACTCTCATTTATTGGTACTTTGCATAACATTATTCAAAAGCTGTGCCCACATGTATTCAATATTTTGAAATTTTCAATGTATTACAGTTTGTAATCGAACTGAAACAATTAGGATTTTTTTTGTTACAGTAACAGGTTTGAAGAAATATATAGAAGATCCAATCATATTTAAGGAAATAAAAGTAGCAGAGTAAGAATTGGAAGAACTTCAAGTAGAAGTGTAAGAAATGGGGGAATTTGCATTAACAATGTATAAAACAAAACATTCATATGCTTGAAGCTTGCTCTAGGTTGATGCAAAGTGGGTATGCCGTCGATGGTGGAAGATGACGGGCGATAGATGTATGGCTTGTTACAAATGGCGTATGAGATATTACAAATGACGATGGACAGGTGAAGGATTACGTATGGTGGGTGTCAGATGCTTGGATTAAAATAGAAAAAATATGCACAGACGAAGTGATCGAAAAATTTGTGTTACACCATTGAAATAGATAGGTTACGCTACTTTAACATAGGTTAAAATAAAAAAATACATATAGGTGAAGTGAGCTAGAAAATTGGGTTAGGTATTTGATTTTTATTCAAGTAAAAAAAATATACATAGCCGAAGTGGACGAAAAATTGGGTTACGCTATCGGGCCAATTTTTCGTCCACTTCGTTAATTGAGTGGTATATTTAAAAAAAAAACTACTTTTTAACCAAATCCGAGGCTAGGGCGTTTAAGTTTAAAAAGTTTCACTTCTGATATGCGCACATAGTGCACAAGCTTTTTTTAATAAACATTTGTAGACTAATTCTTTGAACCATATTGATTAGATCACAGGTTTCTCTAGCAGATATGTACAAGGGGGAAATAAAAAGCTATGTTTTCTATTTCAATTTTAAAAACTATTATCCTAAATGAAATCAGACAGTATCTATAGATTTATTAAAAGTAAATTGCCTTAATCTAAAATTCCTAAATTAGTAGAAACTGAATTGAAAGTAAAGTATTATACACATAAACTACTAGAAAATATTAATTTACTAATTTCCTGTATCTCTA
>MU182903.1:46884-85614 GCA_016904865.1 Pissodes strobi | reverse complement strand
GATTTTTTTGTGTCCTTGGAATATATTTTGGGGAAAAATATATGCATTTTGGGCGATTTTAATCTACCGAATTATGCACTTATGTTGGATGGCAATAATATTCACAATAATTGTCTCTTATTGTTAAATAATTTTATGGAATTTTTTAATTTTTCACAATGTAACTATATTAGAAATCATAATCACAGGTTATTGGATCTGGATCTTGTTAACGATAAAAATTGTAGGGTGGAAAAGGCCATAGATTTGCTTGTGCCGGAAGATAGTCACCACCCAGCTTTGACGTTGTTTTTAAATATACCGCACTCTAAAAATTCCAAGCGCGACTTGGGTACAAACTATAATAATATGTATAATTTTCGTAGAGCTGATTTTGATTATTTATATGATTTATTTTTACAGCAGGACTGGTCATTATTAGAAAACTTATCGACCGTTGAGGATACGGCTGGGATATTTTATGATTTACGGTATTGTATGCTTGATTTAGCGGTACCACGTTATCGTTCAGTACCAAATAAAAAAAAGTATCCTCCTTGGTTTTCATCGAATATTAAAAAAAATATTAAAGAAAAGTTACATGTCATAGAAAGTATAGGAAAACCGGAGATGTACAGACGTTAAACAGATTTAAGGCACTCAGGTCAAGCATAAAATCGGATATACATATATCTTACGCAAGTTACATTTAAAAAATGGAGTCTGATATTAAAAAGGACCCTAGGCGTTTCTGGAATTTTGCTAAGGGCAAACGAGCGATGACTGGTTTGCCAGACTCCATGAATTTTGAAGGTCAAATTTTAAATAAGCCGGATGATATTTTAAACTCGTTTGCAGGTTTTTTTAAACGGTCTTACTTTGTTCCGGAGAATAATAATTTGATTCTGAGGAATTTGTCTTTTGAAGATAGTCAGGTTATAAGCATATCCTCTATAACAGAGCAGGATGTCTCAAGAGCTATACGTAAGCTTAAGTCCAAGCCGACCACTGGACCAGACTTGATCCCGGCATTTTTGATACATGACTGTCGATTTGTATTAATAAAACCTCTTCAAATATTATTTAACATGTGTGTTAAGTAACAAACTTTACCTAGCCTCTGGAAGAAGGCTAAAGTGTGTCCAGTTTTTAAAAAAGGCGACAAATCGAATATTCAGAATTACAGGCCGGTCTTCATAATATGTAATTTTCTAAAAATATTTGAGATTGTTCTTCATGATATAATTTTTCCTAAAATTAAAAATAAAATTGTACCACAACAACACGGATTTTTCAAGGACAGATCTACAACATCAAATCTTGTATTAACAACTCAATACATAGCTGAGTCAATTGACGAAGGTTGTCAAACTGACGTCATATATTTGGACTTTTCCAAGGCCTTCGATAGGCTTGATCACACGATACTACTATCTAAACTTTATAGAATAGGATTTTCTGATTCACTTGTAGACTTTTTTAAATGTTCTCTCTGTAATCGCAGTCAGTATGTGGCAATCAATGGGTTTCAGTCTGCAGATTATGCAGCTACATCCGGGGTGCATTTTCGGAATTCGCCGACACATTAGCCACTCGGAACAGTTCGGGTGATGCGAATTGACTCGTAAAGTCCCGACGTATTGGACTAATTCGTCGGCGATTTACGAAATATTGAACAGTTCGGGTGCGCGAATCGCACTCCTAAAGTACCGACGTATTGAACTAATGCGTCTGAGATTTACAAAATATCGAAACGCGAAACATAATGCCAAAGTATTCCTACGTATTGTTTTAATTTTTAATAAATATTGACCCAAACGTGCTATATCCAGAATATCCGAAAAATGTTAGTATTGTCTAATATCTGGAATGTCTATGAGAATATACAAAGTACAAATCTACTCGTAATATGAAACATTTATTATTTATGTATAAGCGTACAGCGAGTACGGAAAAATTGCCGTAAATAAAGGCATTAGTCATTTTATGGTAAATTATACTTCTGTGGTTACAGCTACTCAATACTTTTGAAATTATCGCAGCATGCAGCATACCAACTTTTTTATTTAGAAATACATACAGGGTATGCCACGGTGGACGGCCTATTAAAAGTTTATGGAGAACTAAGCAACATTTCATTTTAAAAATTTGGTAACCGAGATAAACGACCATGATCTACAGTTTAAACATATTTTGGACCATGCGGTGTGGCCGCTGCTACTCTAAGCCGTAGGCAACATCGCATTTATGTAGAACACCCTGTATATTATTATATTTTTGGATCCTACGCAAAATTTTAAGCACATTTCATGTGTAATGTCCTATACCTAAATTCAATTATAGTGGCAAAACGATTGAAAATAGGAAAAACGGATTTCACCCATCTTAACTACTTAAGAGCTATCTGAAAGCCATAAATGATGGTACCAACTGAAGTACCAAATTTGGTACTCATGATACCTACCAACTTCTGAGTTACATCATTAGGCAGCTTTAGAAAAGTTAAAATAGGAAAGTAAAATTCGTTTTCTCCTATTTTCAATAATTTTGCCAGTGTAATTGGATAAATTGGGAAAAATGCTTACTTTCAATTGTTTGTACCTTAAAAACGGCTGAAATTAGATTAAGGATATTATACATGAAATGAGTTTAAAATTTTACGTAGAATCCAGAAATCCAATAATATTCAGACTGTTCTATTTAAAATAGCGATCTTGCCATCGGTTTAGAGCAGAGTAGAAGCGTCAACACCGCATGGTCAAAAATATTTATAAACTGTAGATCATGGTCGTTTTTCCCGGTAGTCAAATGATCCGTTATTTAGTTCTCCATAAACGTATAATAATTGGTCATCCACCGTGGCGCACCATGTATGTATTAGTAAAATAAACGGAAAAGTCAATAGCAGGGTTTATTAGCTAATTAAATAAATCTAGAAAAGTACAAAATATTAAGTATTGCAGCAACGGTACCTTCATTTTTTGGATTCATTACCCCCTAAACCTACATTATTTTCAACACACTTCACTAAAGAGTGGGGTGCTTTCCAAGCTGCTCTTTTAAATTGATGTGATTTTCTTCCACTACATATTGCTTTCTTTCCTCCCATTGCTGTCTTTCTACGACCAATTGATGTAGGCTGTACAGAGATATGCTTACCTCTTCTTCGTGTAGCTTGCGGTCGTTTCTTCTTACACACTATACCTTTGTATTTGAAGGCTGTATAAAAACCAGATAACAAAGTCTGCTCTAAGTTAGCATATTTATCACAATTGTTTAAATATGCTTTAATAGCAGGATAAAATATTGATGGGCTTCTTTCCAAATGTCCCATGATTTTTTGTGAATGCCGTTTTCCATTTTTCTTTTATTTCGGCAATATCATTATGTTCGTACGTGATAATGCCATCAATATTATTTTTATCAGAATCAACATTCATAACAAACTTTACATTTTGTGAAGAAGCTGGGCCTGTATTAACATCTTCATTAGTTTTCTGCTCCATTGAAATGTCTTCAATTGGTGAAAATAGCTGCTTGCCTGCTTGCTTTCCGGTTGTAATCTGGTAAAGATGACATTTAACTTCCAAAGTTAACGTGTTAAAAACTGAATGTATATTAAATTTTTTAACGACCGCTGCCTGGTGCTTACAGTGTTTACCAGTAAATCCCTGTGGACACGTACACTTGAAAATTAATAAATCAACGAAGTAGGTGACACTTTTATCGCTCTGCTTCTTTACTTCATATTCAAAGTCATTAAGTTGTATTATATCTTCAGCAGCCACGTCCTTTTCATCAGGCAAATAACGACTAATAACCGTCTTAGATGCTCGCTTTAGTAGAATATCTAAAATTCGTTGCTTATAATAAGATTCAAAGTTAGTAGTAATAAAATCACATAGTTGAGGTAAATTGAACGCTTTGGTCCTTTCCAAAGGTATATCTTTAAGCAATCTAAATATCATTCTATGTAATTATTTGTGTCACTTCCTCTTCCTCTTCCTCTTCCTTGTTGTCGATATAAAAGGCACCAAGTGTCAGCTCTCTCCATCATTTTACTTACATAATTTGTGAAATTATCATACTGCAATTTTCAATAAACTGCAAACATGACTTTTCTAGATCTTCATAGATTTGGATACAAGAATATTCCGAAAGCATTTGTAACATATTTGCACATCATTTAAGGAAATTTTATTCTTTCCTGTTTTAAGCCACTTCCAACAGGCTTTCAGAACGTGGAAAGTACACAACAAGAAACATGAATCAGGCCATATCTTTTTTAAAGCGTTTTTTTCGGCTAAATCGTCATCCGTAAGAATAACTTTTGGTTTAATTTTAATGGGGAAAATGGCATAAAGGGCACGCACGGCTTCTAAGAATACATTTGATCCTTGGCTGCTACTCAGGATGCAGCCCAAAGGTAATCCTCCAATAGCGGACTGTGTTATAAAGTAGTACACTTTGTGATTTTGTGTATCACAGTTGCTCGTGGAATCAACGAACATAATCTCTGACGACGGGTAAAGCGTTGCAACTTTCTGCATGATTGGTGTGCAGAGTGCAACGGCATAATGATCTTGCATTCGAATTATTTTGAAGAGTGTACCGTTTCTCTCTGATAAGCATATTATCTAAGTGAAATAACATGCTTTCTCCAGTTGCTTTTTTGAAATGGATTTTCCATAAGGATTCTATATCGGTCTTAGTTGGAGTAAAGTGTCTATCCGCCTTGTTCCTCCATCATTGATAAAATGTAAGAATGATACGCAGAAGCAACTGAGTGACCTTTCTCAAACAGTTCGATAATACGATTCTCTACATCCGCAGCAAGTGGTCGTTCTCTAAGCGCAGCAGCAGAATTTAAGTTATGATTATGCTCATCCCGAAACTCAACAATACATGAACATCATTATTTTTCGACTTTGTGTCTGAAATATGTCTTTTTATAGTTACCGATAATTTTGCTGGGCAGTCTATATTTCTAGAAGTCCTTTTTCTACAACTTCCATTTTTCTTTTTTTGTTTTACGTTAAAGTGGCAGTGATATAATCTTTTGAATATTATACGTGGTTTTTTAGTACCAAGCTTAAAGGTTTTCGAAGCTCTCCAAGTTTCTTTCCTAACAGTTTCCAATTCAGTCAACCATTTCTACAACAAACTAAAGTTCGTTTAGTTCAAGTACTTTCTAAAAATCACGATTAATAAATTGAAAATGGTACATTTTAACAAAAAATATATTTTTTAAAATTTTCAAGTTCTCATATCTTAAAACCATAATAGCATAGTATTAATAGCTTTCTAGTCGAGTTCATCGAGCTCTACGAAAAAGATTATATAAACGAACATTCCGAGACGCACAATATTCTGATAATTTTCGTATATATAATATAAGAAGTGCATTGAAAATTATCGGTGATTATAGGAAAATATACATGAATGCAATTTAGAGCAGGCAAATGCACGAGTGCACGTAGTACACGAGTGCTTCGGCCTACTCCAAATTGCATGAATGCGTATTAGTTCAAAATTACCTCGAATTTTCTATGCACGAGTGATATTCGTAGGAAAATTTCATAAATCATTTATATTTTTTTACTGACCCTGTCTATAATATATTATGCCTAATGAATCGTTCATAAATTTTTCAAAATGCCCCTTTTAAGTTTTATTTAAAACACCGATAAATCTGCACTAGTGCAAATTATCGATAATTTGCACAAGCGCAAATTATCATTTAACTCGAATCTGATTGGCTAAAATCAACAATAAGAAACAGATATTTTCATTGTTAACGTCATAAATTTGACAGATGAATGAAATTTTTATTTTAATATTTCGTCGAAGTTTCACCTAAATTTAACTTTGACGCATTATAATTTGGAAACAATAAAAGCTATGGCCATCGTATAAAATATAATACGTCAATTAAAACCATTTTAATTTACGAGTGATTTAGATGACTTGCCGACCTTTAACCACGATTTTTTACACAATGTGAGGTATTAAAAAAAAAACAGACGTTATTACTCTCCAAACCTACCAAAAATATATTTATACTTCCCCCATGACATCTAGCTACCTTCCAAATTTTATCGCTTCGCTATACATAAAAAGTTTAAAAATTATGAAAAAAAACATTTTCCAGACCTACTCACAGTAATGACCTTCTTATACTCGAATTACTGAAAATATTCGACCTTCCGACGTTCGAGCAGACACTTCCTTAAATACCGAGGTATATGAATGACATAAACATAACCTACAAATAATAAAAATCTACATACCTTAAACTCGTCTTGATCACTTATTTGCAAACTAATCGTATTAGAGGATGTTTCTTTGTAACACACGTTTGGCAATGTCTTTGGATCCATTTAATGATTATTCAGCTTTAATTAAACTTAATATTTATATTCACTTGAAATCAATGTTTCTCACAGCTCAGTTACATTAATGTTTTCACGAAGAGCAACGATTACAATTATTATTGTCATGCAGGGTTCCAGCCATGCAGTACCTTCATACGTAAATCGCCGACGAATTACTCTAATACGTCGGGACTTTACGAGTCTGCAATTCGCATCACCCGAACTGTTCCGAGCGGCTAATGTGTCGGCGAATTCCGAAAATGCCACCCGAACTGTTCCGAGTGGCTAATGTGTCGGTGAATGCCGAAAATGCATCCGGGTCACCCACCAAAAGCAAAAAGAACCGTACCAAGAAGTTGAATTTACCAAGTGCTTTGTGTTACCCAGACATAAATTCTCGAGGTGGTTTGTGTCTATCGAAAAATTGTTCTCTTTCACATGGTAGCTGTCATGTAAAAATCAAAAAACATTTAAATAATTTCATTCAAAAAGTCATCATTAATTTTTCTTATTGTAGGATATATGTATTGAACTTAATATAATTATTTGTTCAATTTCTTGCTTTAGTTTCTTTTTCCTATCCACCTAAATAAAAATGAAGACACGGTTTTATTTTGTCATGCTTTGTGAGTATATTCCTGGAAATATATACTGAACTTAATATAATTATTTGTTAAATTTTATGATTTAGTTTCTTTTTCCTATCCGCCTAAATAAAAATGTAGGCACGATTTTATTTCATCATGCTTTGTGAGTTTATTCCTGAAAATATATTATGAACTTAATATAATTATTTGTTAAATTTCTTAATATAATTTCTTTTTCCTATCCGCCTAAATAAAACTGTAGACACGATTTTATTTCGTCAAGCTTTGTGAGTACATTCCTGAAAATATATACTGAACCTAATATAATTATTTGATAAATTTCTTGATTTAGTTTCTTTTCCCTATCTGCTCCAAAAGAAATAAATACTTAAATATCATTCATACTCGATGAATACACATGCGTCTACTCATGAGGCTAGGCTAAGCAGCTAACAGCATGGAAAAACATAATATTCGTTCCACGATTTATTGCATGATATATAATATTTTACATATAAACTCTATACAATATTTTTATTATATTCAGATAATTGTTCAAATTCAATTTCTATATTTCGTAAATATTAAACTTTCACCGACCTGTAAGTAGAGGTTTGTTAGAAAATAGTCCACATTTTGATGTCTTAATGGGTGATTAACTATTGGCTTCATGTCCTAGCTCCACCTGTACTATCATAGCCGTAGGTAGTCAGCGAAAAATTGGGTAAAATCGAATATTTGCTACTGACAGATGACGTAACAAAATTGGAGACTGACAGGTGACAGATAACATAATCTATAAAATAGAGTTGCTTACGTGAACGATAATGACAAGCATTACAGATGGCGTAATAAAAAGTGACTGCTGACAGATGACGTAATAAAAAATGGAGACTGACATATGACAGGTGACAGATAACATAACCTATAAAAATAGAGTTGGTTACGTGGATGTAACTGACAGATGATGTAATAACAAAATGGCAGTTTACGTATGACAGGTGGCGTAATAAAAAATGGCGGCTGACGTATGACAGGCGATATATAGCATAACCTATAAAATAGAGTTGGTTACGTGGATGATAATGACAGATGATGTAATTAAAAATGGCAGTAGACGTATGACAGGTGACGTAATAAAAAAATGGGGGCTAACGTATGACAGATGACAGGTGACATAACCTGTAAAATATAGCTGGTTACGTGGGAGATGACGTAACAAAAATGGCGGCTGACGTATGATAGGTGACGTAATAAAAATGGCGGCTGACGTATGACAGGTGATAGATAACATAATCTATAAAATAGTGTTGGTTACGTGAATGATAATGACAGATGATGTAATAAAAAATGGCGGTTGACGTATGATTGATGACGTAATAAAAAATGGCGGCTGACGTATATCCTGTAAAACAGGTTCGCCATTGGAATCGATAGGTTACATTACTTTTATATGGGTTAAAAAACATATATAGTCGAAGTATATGAAAAAATTATTTTACGCCCCTGGCTTGGGTTTCGTCAGTTAGGTGAAAGTGAAAAGGTTCGGTGACGTCGGTTCGAGCATTGGGTTCCGGCACACTCTGTATGGGCTAAGTTGCTTCCAGATAACCGACGCTATACGAAAGTGAAAGGTATATGATAGGCTGCGTGCAGGGATCGGGCGTCGGTCGGGCGGTCGGTTCGCTTGAAACCCAGCTTGGATCTTAAATTTTCTTATGAAGATTTACATGTAAAAATGGGTGAAATTGAGAGCATGCTTTTGATAATAATCATAGAATAACAATAAGAAAACTTAAATTAATTCATAATATAACTGATAGGAGATTATTAGACGCATATGAAAGTATGAAAATTATTAAATGTAAAAATAGTTTAAATAGCGATAGAGGGCCTATTCCGTATAGTCCATTGTATTGGTTAATCCAGCGTGACTAGTGGGATTCCAGGATTGGTTATTTTGAGTAAACAGTAGTATAAAAAGGAGCTAGGTAGATTTTAATTTTAGTCTTAATCATCTCCTGATGATGCTAACATGATTAGCGAAACGCGCGTCGAGTGCAAAAATTCTATTTCGGTATTGTGGATAAAACTCTAGTGCATGTTGCCGAAGGTTCCAAACACCAACATAGTTGAGATGGCTTCACGGTTAGCGGAACCTAACTTTTATCGTAAGTTTTCTACTAAGATTAGGCTAGTGAGTGCAGATATTTGGTTTATAAAGTCTTGTATAAAATTTAATATGTTCCCAAATTTTATAAAAATTGTTTTACCAAAGTCTTCTCCTGCTACAGAAAAAGTACATTCCTTTGCCAGACAAAAGTGGCTGGATTTAGAAATCAAAAATTTGTACAGTAAACGAAGTATGTTTGAATTAGAAGCATACAGAGTTTATAAAAACTAACATTTAGATTAACAGATATTGAACATGAAGAATGGTACGAGTTCCAGAGAAAAATGTTTTTAGTAATTGATACAAAATACATCAAGAAAATGTCATCCATCAATAAAAAACTCAGGAAAATTAAACCTAAGTCTGATAGTTCTCAGGAAGTCGTAAACATTGTGGAAAACCTAT
This sequence comes from Pissodes strobi, assembly GCA_016904865.1. NCBI lineage: Eukaryota > Metazoa > Arthropoda > Insecta > Coleoptera > Curculionidae > Pissodes > Pissodes strobi. Next base: position 76,096 of record MU182903.1, on the reverse strand, counting down.
CTTCTCAGTCTTTTGATAAATCTGAATTGGACCTTTTAAACAAGGGTCTGAATTTTGCATTGCCTCCACCAAAGGATAACTTACTTGATATTGTAGGTAATATAGAAAGCTCTATTCAACATCTTCCTTACTCTACTAAATGATTTGTTAGAGAAGCATGCAGGAATCAGACCTCAAAAAATGTAATTAATAATAATGTTAACTCTCGACCTGGAAAAGAGAAAAGTGTATTCAAGAGATTAAAGGAGAAATATGTTTTCTATCTAAAAGCTGACAAAGGTAATAAGGTTGTTATATTAGACAAAAGCGATTATTTTCAACGGGTTGATAATTTAATCGAATCCGGGCCCTATAACAAAATCTCAAGGAATCCATTATCTAAAATGTTAACACAAGTTAAAAACACTTAGAAGGAATGTAGCAACCTTATTTCTGATCAAATTATCTGTGAGTATTCCTACTATGCCGAAACTATATTGTCTCAAGATTCATAAACCTGGGAATAGGATCACCAACTTATAATATATCCAAGTGGCTAACAAACCAGTTTGAAAATTTACCTATAAAACAACATAATTCAGGAGTACTAAATTCCTTAGATTTCTTAAACAAAATTAAAGATACGATTCTTAATGAAGGTGAAATTTTAATCTCGTTTGATGTTAGCTCATTGTTCCCTATTGTACCAATCCACAGACCTTGCAGTACCTTGGAGAAATACTTGAGATGAATAGTTTTGATAATGAAATGAAACAAGAATATTTAACTTTAACTAATAATATAAAAATTACTATTACCAACAACTTGAAGGCACGGCAATGGGCAACTGTTTATCGCCGTTCTTAGCTAATCTTATCGTGAGTAAATTTGAAAATTAAATCAGCCAGGAGTTCGAATATTTTCCAAGGGTATGGTACCGGTAAGTGGATAACATTTTCGCGATTTTCGACACAAAACCCGCTAATATTGAAGATTTTGTAACAAAACTAAACAACCGTTTCCCCACCACTAAATTCACTTATGAAGTCGAGTGATTAGGAACGATAATAACACATTAGAATTTGATATTTACAGAAAAAATACTGCCACTAACCGATATATTCCTAATGGTTTCTTCCACTGCGACCAACATAAAATGGCCAGCTTTCATTTTTTAGTAGACCGTATGGTTCACTTTCCTCTTAGCAGAGAAAGATTTAATATGGAAAAGGAAACAATTTGGAATATAGCTGAAGTTAATGGTTTCAATACTAACTTAATAAATAGACTAATTAATAGGCATTTATTTAGAAAGACCATTCGTGATTCCACTTCTTTCGTTAATCAAGATGAAAACACAAAATATGTTTCAATACCGTATAATCCTCAGTATACTAGAGGACTCCAAACAGTTTTTAAAGAAGTAGGTTTAAAATTAGTATACCAGACTTAGTTTAACATTAAGAAACTATTAGGTGGTCCAAAGGACAAAATTGAAATGTCAGAAAGAAGTGGTATATATGAAATTGGATGTATGGATTGTAACCAAAAATATGTTGGGCAAACTAGACGATCTATACAAAAGAGATTCAAAGAACATATGCTCATTTAAAGTATGACAGAAAAGAAAAATCAAGTGTTGCCGAGCATGCTTTTGATAATAATCATGGAATAACAATAAAAAATTTTAAATTAATTCACAATTTAACTGATAGGAGAAGGAGTTGCCTTGTTTACACACGCAGGAGCAAAACTAATAAATTTTAATGTAAAAAGTATTGAGCAGATCTTTGAGTACACGGCCTGTCAATTTAAGGTAATAAGGATGCTGTTTATTTATCAATATACCGTTCTCCAAAAAATATTTCAGTTAACCTTAATTTGTTTTTTACCAATTTATAGAAGCTCATTAAACTAGCTCAAAAACGAGCTGACATTTTATTTGTGGGTGGAGATTTTAACATTAATTTATTGAAACCATCATCAGAAATTCTTTCAATTTAAACCCAACAAATAGCAAACCAACTAAACCATCATCTGGGACGTTGTTGGATAATATATATACAAACTGCACAGATACTCATGCGTTTCTGGAGAACGGCCTTTCTGATCATGCGGCGCTGTTTCTAGAAATAAAAAACAAAAAAAAAGTATTGAATGCAGGTTTAAAGATCAAGAAGCGTATTTTCTCAAAAAAAAAAATAAAAACTTTCTATAACATTTTAAAGAAGGGAGATAAAAATGATGTGGGCAATTATCGCCCAATCTCGCTAGTGCCGGTACTATCCAAGGTCTTTGAATGCTTACTGAAGGAGCAGTTGTGCAACTATTTTGAGGCCAACAGCCTGTTCTAGAATAGTCAGTTCGGATTCAGAGCTGGAAAGTCAACGACCTTGGCTGTCCTTGAGGTTGTTACGATATATAGCGGAGGCCTTTGAGGAGGAGGAAGTATGTTAGTGTAACGTGCTGTGACCTCTCCAAGGCCTTGGACTGTGTCTCGCATAATATTCTCCTCGATAAGCTGAGGTTCTATGGGATTGGCGAGACTAGTGTCCGTCTGCTGAGTAGCTACTTGGGAGAACGTACGCAGTTGACCTCATGGGGGAAAGCTGTCAGGTGAGATTGGACTGAAGTACGGTGTGCCTCAGGGCTCGGTGCTGGGTCCTTTTCTTTTTTTAATATATGTCAATGACATAAATAGTTCTGTTCCGACATCGAAGGTTATGTTGTTTGCCGATGATACATCTGTTTCGGAGTCTGACGTATGCATGGAGAGGTTAACTGAACGTATGAATGCTAGTGTGAATGAACTGAAGGCTTGGTTTGCGGCTAATAGACTGGCTTTGAATGATGCTAAGACAGAAAATATTATCTTCGGATTGAGGAGTATAGATAAGAACATTGAGGAGGTACGGTTTTTGGGAGTACATCTTGACCCAACATTAAGATTCGACAGGCATGTAGACTACATGGCTGTTAAAAAAAACATCAAAGAAAAAAAAATTATAACTGCCGTGATGATATTAAATGGCTCTCAGAAAGAGTGAAAAATCTACATTATTTATCCTCAGTAATAAAAGATCCAACCATTTCATTAGAGTACAAAAACGCAAATAAACACTATTAGTCAAGCTAAGATAAAGTTCAATAACCAGCTTCTTGAAAAGTCCGATAATATAAACAGACTCGACTCTAGCAAGCAGCGGTTATATACCATAATGGCAGGACATGGTTTGCTTACAATTTTAGAACATCTAAAGGTGGAATTCCCTCCGAGCGATTGCTGCGATGATCGTTCAGCGATCGTCGCTGCGACGATCGCGCTGAGACTGATACTGTTACTGTTGTTCTTTTATGGAATCACTTTCCTCCAAGCGACAGCCTCCGGCGATAATCGTCGGGGGTAGCGTGCGTCGCAAACTGCCTTCTCCGAGAGCAAATATAGTCGCTGCGACCAACGACTTTCCCTTAGTTTAAACTGAGGTAGTTCAATTTGAAAAATTTTCAGATTTTTTTATCGTCAGGCTTCAAATGGGTTTGTATTAACTGAGTGAAAAAGTCCTCCTTCGGTCTAGGGATATATATCGTATCGACCTCATCTCGTTGAACCACACACATTTGAAGTATGTCATCATCTTCGGCTTCTTCATATATCATATAAGCTGCAAGTAATTTGCTACTCCTCTTTAAACTCATTCCAATGACTTGCCTGACACAGAACGAACGAACAACTAATAGGAAAATTACCGATACACACTTGAAATTTAATGTCGCGAACGCTGGTTGGAAAACATACCTATGGCGATTATCGCTCAGCGATAATCACTACGCGATTATGGTCAGCGATAGCCGCTCTGAGGGAATTCCACCTTAATATTTCACTCACTGATGGCCCTCTGCTCGCTTCGCTCGCTACGGGGCTCATGAAAAAGAATCTAACCAAAGCTAACCCAAGGCGTACCCAAAATTAATGAAAAAAAAAACTTTTTACAAACAACAAAAAAAAGCCTTGCTACTGGCGGGAATCGAACCCGTAGCGTCCTGTCGGAAACGCAGCATCGAAGCACTGGACTACTAGAGTCGCTACAGGTAACTCGCTTGACCGTCAAGACATTCAAACAAATCCTCCAAAAAGTAAACAATACAAGCTCCGCCCACCCAACTGTCATTATGGTTTGTAACCGCGGCTCGCTAGAGGCGAATTAAACAGAACGGCATGGTCAATCTTAAACGCAAATATAGGAAAAAGAAACACTTTCCAATCGCCAGCTGACTTACGCCAAGTCCTAGGTGAGCGATTTACAGTCGACGCGAACGCGAAGCGCTGGCGATGCCGTACGAAAAGTTAATATAGTCGCACGGCATCGCCACTGATTCGCGTTCGCTGCAAATCGCTCACGTAGGACCGGGCGCTAGTAAAATCGACTCGCGACAACACAAAAAATGTATGCGATAAATTTAATACATATTTCTTGTACTCGGTAAATAATATCGTAGAATGTATTAAAAATAAACAAAATAACGAAAATAGATCGTCAAATCAGTATACAAATAAACCCTTTTTTTTACGCCAACCTCGCAGAATGAAATACTTAAAGTGATTCATAAGGTAACCAAAAAACGATCAGCAGGATCAGACGGAATCCCGTGTTTTTTGATCCTAAATGTTGCCGATGCCATATCATTTCTTTTAGAAAATATAATAAACACATCTTTTGTTAAGGGAGTTTTCCCACAAAAACTTTAAGTAAGTAAAATCACACCGATATTTAAAAAGGGTACCGTCAGGAGATATAAAATTATCGCCCAGTTTCAAATATTTCAGTTTTTTCAAAAAAATTTGAAAAAATATTTTACGATAAACTTGCATATTTTAAAAAACATGAATTATTTTCTAAGTCTCAACATGGAGCGGAAATCTACCGAAACAGCTCTTTTCGAGGCACTAAACTTCGTAAGCAGAAGTCTGGACCAGGGTTTTCATACAATAGGGATTTTTTATGACTTAAGTAAAGGGTTCGATGTAATAGGCGGTGGGATACTCGAATCTAAACTTAAAGCAAATGGAATCTATGGTCCCCCTTAAAATGGTTAACATCATACATTTCTGACAGGCAACAGTTCGTTCAAATAAACAACTTAAAAGGCGATCATGTAAATTATCCCCACAAATCGGATAGCTTAAATACAAAATATGGAGTCCCCCAAGGTGGCATACTCTCACTTCTACTTTTTTTTAATATTTAGTAATGACCTGTCAAATCATCTAGGTTTAATTAACACAAGATACCGGGTGTCAACGGGATTACTTTCCGACTGTCGTTTCCTTATTTCTTAAACTTTCGGGATGAAACTCGGCAAAGTTATTGTACTATCAAAGTGTAATTTTTGTACATATTTGTCTACTGTTAAAGACTTCCGGTTTCACCGGAAGTGACCTCAACATTGGATTTTTAAATGGAATACCCTGTATATTTTTAATTTTTCAGAATCTACAGATCATTCTGCATGGGACTGTATAATTTTTATAAAATTTTTCGGTAATTTGGTATTTTTAGAGCTAATTTTAATTTTTGATCTAGCGTGTCATGACCGACTTAAAATCACTTCTCAGGTCATAAACAGTTGCAGAAAAATACATAGACGATGTTTTACTTATTTATTTGTTTTATTTCAGACATTAAAGTTGACCAATTCGATTTTTTAAATATTACTCGAAAACTTTAAAGGGAACTACTACACTTTCATAACGTCATTACATGCATTTTTTTAAAACGAGTCTAGTGATGGATCACATTGCCGAAATGTTTCACCTACTTTTATAGCAATCATTATTTTTGCTATTACATTATAAATATTGTATGAATTAAAATACGCCAAATTCATCACGTATGCCGTGGAACAAATAATATGGTCACGGTAGAATTAATGAACGGTAGCGTCAAATGCATAAAAATCTCGATTTTGCCGCCTGAGTTAAAAGCGGTTCAATCCAGTTTTCTCATAGACGCGCAGAAATTTTGGGGAGTTTTAGCACAAACGTATTATACGAGGGCGAGGGAGATATTACTTAGGGACTGTTGTTGCGTTTTCTATAACGATGGTTGGATTTTGTGCAGTGGATAACTGTTTCAGTAAAAGTGATGGTGAAAAATCATTTTTTAGATTCCCAAAAGATCCTTTCAGGTATGAGTAAATATTATCTAGAATTAAAATACCTACCTACTTGTTTTTTTTTTAAAGGGATGAGATAAAAATTAGGAATGAAAATATTATTCATAAAATTGTAAACTCCATACATTCATTAATCAATCATGATCTCTTTTCAAACCATTTGGTTTTGTATTAATCATAAAATGTAAGATTAAACTTATAGTTCCCATTCATAGCATAGGGGTGGAACCAATAAAAACGAAAATATTTTATATCTAAATAAACCAAAACAATGCAATTACAAAGGGAAAAACACCATCATCATTTTTCCAAATTTCAATTACGGGTGTTAAGGGAGTAGTGACCATAAAGGGGTCGTTTATTTTTGTAGAAGGGATTGTAGCCCAGGTTATAAAACTATTATGGGCCTGAAAATTGGTAGTTTAGGTATCTAAGTCTAAGACACTGCGTGGCGTGACCGTCAAAACCAATAGGATTGATTCCGGCCTATAAAGAACCGTTTTTTTTTAATAGTGAAAAGATAGCATATTAAGATACTTGTTTTAAAATACCATATTTTTTCGCACTAGCACGAAATTAGGAAACGACCCGCTTGCGTGGAGTTTTCTAACGTGCGAAGTGCGAGTTCGCTAAATGTCTTTTAAAACGTGTATTTTATACTATTTTTTCTATTTCGAAGGTTTTTTAATGAAAACTATTAATTTAATCTAGTCCCGATCAACAGTTGGGCGGCCATATTGTCATTTTTGACGTCTTTATTATTAGAAATCCCATTGAAAGCGGTGTCGAAATTTTTGCTAGTGGGCCTTGACATTAAACAATTTTGTTAATATCCTAGCAACCAGTCAACAAAAGCCGTATCGAAAAGAAGTTCTTTTCGACACGCATTTGCGTATCAAAATGGAATCATTTTGAACGCAAAATAGAAATAGTATATTGTGCAACAAGTGCTGAAAATAAGACTTTTCACACGAATGAGACAGTTTGGTGACACGAGTCGTAGACGAGTGTCATAAAGTCTTTTCAGCACGTGTAGTACACTATACTTTTTCTACGACTACAGGGTCTGGGTGCCCCACTGGGAGTGTGGTAGAAAATTACATGTAATTTTAAACTTTTTTATTATTGATTTATCATAAAATTTTATTCCTAGCGAAAGAAACTACGTGAGTAAGAGATTCTCGCTAAACTATAACTAGGGGCACAGTCCTAAAAGGGGACCACCGGTGTGGGGTCTCTATTTTCTAAATATTTTGAAAAAGAGGCTCTGGGGACGAAACCCGAAAATGAGGCCCCAGGGGGGCGAAACCCTAGAATGGGCCCTATGGCATGAGAGTCCCATTTTTACAGATTTTGGAATGGAGCCCCGGGGCGAAGCCCTAAAATTGAGCCCCAAGCCTTAAAAGGGGGCCCCTGGTATGGAGTCCCATTTTCTACAGTTCGGCAAAAAGGGGCTCCTGGGGGGGGGGGGGGGGGGGGGGTGAAGCCCTAAAATTGGGCCTCCGATTTAGGGCGAAGCTCTAAATCGGAGACGAAGCCCTTTAATCTAAATACCCGAATAAGCGTGTGAAAACTATACTTTGCATACGCCGTGTGCAAAGTATACTTTTCACACGATGTTTGAAATGTCCAGTTTTTAAGAGCAGTTGTTAGTGCGTGTTTGCCTATTTTCAGGACAGTCGTAGAAAAAAGTTATTAAACAAACTTTGCGTATATTATGTTTTGTGTTACTAAATACCTTAGAGTTATATTAGTTTGGGTTTGTACTAAACTTCTCTTCAATTTCGAAGAAATTAATATTTTTTTAGTATAAGCTACATTACACAAAACTTGTTATTAAATGCATTGTTTATTGTTTTATTATCATTTTAACTTTCACACGTTCTTAAGAACCTGTCGTGAAGCATCTATAATCTAAACATTATTTCTATATTAAACTTAGAGTGTCGAATGAAATTATAAAATAATTAAATTGTAAAAGACTTATTAGTAGAAACTGACTCCATGCTACAATAAAATTTAACGAATTGCACGTCCCCTCGTATAGGACGTGATCCAACGACGGCAAAGTCAGGCAAGCAGGTGCCTGCCGGTGCTCTTTGATCTCAATGCTTCAAGGGATTTGAGCTCACTGACGTTACTGTTCCTTGCTTATACTGTGATATGGTCGCCTTGGAATTAAATGAATAATGCAAAGTCCTGAATTTTGACAATTATTAGTTTCCATTCTTGCGGTTATGACTTACATCAATTTTACCTGATTTTGCGCTTTAATTCGAGTTTCCTGGTCAATCCACTAAACTGGCTTCAAACCGTCCGAAATTTCATGCTAGAACAAACCTAATATATTTTCAGCCCGATAATGAAACTTTTTTAACAAATATTGAACCACCTCAAAAATGTACTAAGAAGATTATAATAATAGTTTAATATTAGTTCAATAGTTTCTTTACCTTTTGAAATCGACGCCCCAGTACAACTACACTGTTTCTATAATATTAAGCTATATATAACTAGATAAACCAGCACTATATAAAAAAATAGGTGCCTCACCTTTATAAGCACACGACTGAAGTGAAACTTCTGAAAGAGATTAGGAATTGAGTTTTGTTTTTCTTTAAATTTCTTTTCGCAACGTTTGTGTTTATGTGCGCACTATCTATAAAAATGGACACCTTTCAGTTAATTTAATTTCCTCAAAATCTCGAAATTGAGTTTGTTTTTTTTTTAATTTCTTTTCGCAACGTTTGTCCCTGAATTAGACACTTTTTTTCAACGTTTTTTTCGCTCTCCGACTTTTTTGTTTTTATTACTTTTTTTTCTTTATTTCGTTTTATAATATGTACTCTTATTAAGTTTCCAAAAATTTTTTTTCTTATTTGATGAATTTGATTTTTTAAATGGAGGAAATTGTATACAAAAATCACTCAAAAAAAGTTTGGAGAATTCTCAACGACAAGAACAATATTCTAAGCTTCCTCAGAGACAAGATCAGAATTAGAAAAGTTATGATTCTGACTTGGCCAGTTGTCAGGAGATAACTGTAACCATGAAGGACCATCTAACCAAAGTGAATCGCTGAGAAGAGCTTTTGGGAGTAATCCACGAAAAACATAATCGACTGGATTGTCTGCTCATCCTCTAGATGAATCTAACGAGATGATGCAATTCGAACATGAAGTAACTGACTCGATTGGACACGAAAATTTTACACAAATGTAGTTTTATATTTTTTAACCATGTAAGTAAAACAGTGGAATCAGTCCAGACAAAGGTAGGAATATTATGTAGTTGAAACGACGTACATGAAATTTGACATCAGAACAGCGCCGGCGCCGCATAGTTTCAAAGGTAAAGAAATACTTTTAAGTGAAGCTATAGTTTGTAAACCGAGCGTTGATCGTTACGTCGCCACCGTCAATCGGGGGAGACAGAATTTGACGTCACGGACGTACGTTAAGCTGCGCATGCTAGGATATCGTATGAAATTCCTTATCTGTCATAGTATCAAATATATATTTGTGTAAGTGTAGTTCGTTCAACGTATTTTCCTATTTTTGCCGAATTTGGATGAACCCTCATTGATAATAATGGACAATGCGTCTTATTACTCAAATCTAGTTGAAAAAAAAAAATGATATTTTGTGTAGATTTCCCTCTTAAATATGTGCTCACGTCGGACATTGAAAAAATGTATCGACAGATGAAGATAAACCCATCTCAAACTTTTCTTTTCAATATTCTCTGGGGAGATAGTCCCCAAGAACAATTACAATGTGTAGAATTATTGACAGTTGCGTATGGGACAAACGGTGCCCCATTTCTAGCGACCCGTGTGTTGAATCAGATTGCCATTGCTAATGAAAATGAGTTTCCCCTCGCAGCGCAAGCACTCGCAGCAGTGGCGGATCTAAAGGTATGGTTCCGCTTGTGCGTCGCTGCATGCGTCCGACGCACAAGCGGAACCATACCTTAAGGTGACGCAGACGACGCACTCTGCGTCGGGCCCCCAAAGCTCAGGGGCCCCACGAGAAGCTAAATATCATAAAAACAAATAAAAATTAACCGATATATTCCAGATAAATATAACACAGTACACGTGTTATACCAAAATTAGCTTAATAACATTAACTTTTTTTTTTGTTTTATGATTTTTGATATCTTATTTTATTACCTTGAACGTGTAATATCTTATTTTTAGTACCATATAAGACTAATATAGTATAAGTTAAGATTTTTCAAGTTTGCATATTTTTACGTTTGACGTCTATTCTTTTTATTTGTTGTTTATTCAACAAAAACTGTGACTCTTGGAATTTGAATCTGTGATTTTTTATTTTATGATTTTGGTATTTTATTATATTACCTAGACCGTGCAATACCTAACTTATTTTTAGTTTTATGAGTAAAGAAGTTTGTTTGCATATGTTTACGTTTGGCGTCACACATTATGTTATATTAAACTTTTTTTGATTTGTTCCTGTGTTCCGTATTTGTTATTTTTATTTTTGGTAGCTGTGCGAAATATGAACAATATAAATAACTTTCACACAACTCATCCCACACCACAATAAATAAAACTACATGAAAAAATAAGGAGGGGTCCAGTGGCATAGAGGCCTGGAGGAGCAAGGTCTCACAGCGCCAAAGGGAAAATATCCGCTCCGAATCTATAAATATGCCCATGCTTAACAATGCGCATGAGCTTAATTTTAAATGAATTAAACTGTAATTCAATCAAAGGCTATAATTAATAACAGGCGGTCAAGTGGGGAAGAATGCTGTTAATTCTGTTAGTCGTGTTTGTTGTTAATTATTAAAAATTTAGTAGGTAACTGTAGGTAATATTTTACATATTTTCATTTAAAAATGAAATAACTATATACTTATTATAATTACATAATTAAAATGTTTAATTGAATCCTTTATATCTATGGGAAAACTGGTTTGATCTAATGTAAATAACATTCATCGTCATGTTTATGTTTGTTATCCATTTTTCTTATTCGTCTTATTCTCAAATATAAATATATTGGTCACAAGGGACCCACGATCTTTTTGTTTTTTAACGATTTTAACGACTTTTGGGCGAAAATTGGGCTTGGAACCCCCAAAATTCTTCGACTTCGGCGGGTTAGCGTCCCTCCGGCTGTCTCCACCCCTTGCGAAAAAACAATGGAGGGGCCCCGAAAAAATATTTTGCGTCAGGCCCCGAAGGTTCTAGATCCGCCACTGACTCGCATTGTTATGTTGATGACATTTTGACAGGTGTTCAAGATTTGAAAAATTTAGAAGATTTATACAAGCAGTTAAATTCGTTACTAAGTTATCATGGTTTCAATCTGCATAAATGGTGCTCAAATTCAGAGTAATTCTTAGAGCACATTTCTCAAGATAAAAGTATCGAATATAATATTGATTTTGACCATAACCCGAATAAAGTGTTAGGCTTGAAATGGAATCCACTCCATGACATTTTGTGTATTTCAATTCTCAAAAGCTCCATTGATGGTCCTTTTACAAAATGGAAATTTCTTTCTATCATAGTCCAATGTTATGACCCTTTAGACTTACTTACTGCAGTAATAGTCATTATGCAGAAACTTTGGATGTTAAAATTAGACTGGCATACTATCATAACAGACCAATCTATAATTAATGAATGGAGCAATTTTATAGAAAACCTTCCTGTTTCAGCAACTAATTACTAGTTTCTCGGCAGTGCCATAGAAAAAATTGAATTTCATGGATTCGGTGATTCAAGCATAAAAGCGTATGAAGCGTGTTTATGTGCGCACTATCTATAAAGATGGACACCTTTCAGTTAATTTAATTTCCTCGAAATCTCGTGTTGCACCATTGAAAGTGGTATCTCTCCCTAGGTTTGAACTTTGTGCATTAGTGCGATTAGTCTCAAAACTCGTAAAGATATAAGAAAATAGATTTTCTTCCGAAACTGTGCATTTGTGGATAGACTCACAAATTTCGCTCTGTTGGATAAATGCTCATGCTTCCAAATGGACTACTTTTGTGGCTAACAGTGTCTCAAATTCAAGATTTAACTTTGATTTTTAATTGGCACCATACCAAGTCAGCTGACAACTCTGCTGATCTTCCCTCCCGAGGAAAGTTACCTCAAGACATCTTAAACTGTGATTTATGGTGGCATGGCCCTCCTTTTTGCCAAACCTTGAAACTGATTTCTCAGCTTTTGACAAGGACATTCATTTGGACAATTTACCTGAAGAAAGAAAGGCGACGCTTGTAAACAATGACAATGTCAAAAAATATGATTTTTTGAATGAACTATTCTCTCAGTTTTCTAAGTTTCTCTCGCTTCAAAGAACTATTGCGTACATCCTCAGATTTATTCATAATTGATCTCACCCAACCGAACAATTTGTTTCATTATACTATTAATATATAGGTCCTCTTTCTGTTCAAGAATTAGTAAGTTCTTTAACCTTAATAGTTCAAGTTTTGCAAGCCAAATATTTTCTTAAAGAACGAGTTGAACGTATAAATGAACTTTCTGTAAGCAACAAAAATCTTCTCAGCCTTAAACTTGAAATTGATGAAAATAGAATGTTAGAGTAGGAGGAAGATTAGAAAACGCTGAAATTGCTTTTGAGCAAAAACATCCGATTTTACTTCCTGCTCACAGTTTGGTAGTTGCAATGATGTTGAAACAAGAACATGAAAGGTTGGGACATGCAGGAACTCAAACTGTATTGTCAAATTTCAGATTAAAATATTGGCCTCTCTGTCGCTTGTTTTAGATTCAGAACACAGCCTGCTCAACAAATAACGTCCGATCTATCAAAAAGCTGGGTAGAAATCTCTCGTCCCTTTGTTACTAGTATTGATTATGGTGCCCCTTTTTCATAAAGTCCTGAATGAATTTTAATTCTGTTTCCGTTTTTGATAAATACTCCATAATATCATTAGAGTTCTCTTTATTTTTGAAAAATTCGTACACTTCCTTGAGTTGATTTTTTGCTCCTAAAAAGTAGATTGCTCGGTTGTTTGTTAGAACTGGTATTGACTATGGTGGCCTTTTTTTCATAAAGGCCTCCAAATTAAGGAAGGCGCCTCTCACAAAAGCTTATATAGCTATTTTCGTTTGCTTGGCTACCAAAGCAATACACATCGAACTCGTCACTAGTTTAACAACAGAGGCGTTTATTATGACGCTTAAAAGATTTATTTCTCGAAGAGGAAATCCCTTACAGATCTTTAGCGATAATAGTAGCATTATAACCTTCAACGTAAGATTTTTCGCACAATGCATCCTCAGCAGCAATCTGAGTTGCATTCGGAGACCTCCTAATGCCCAAAAGTTTTTCAAAGTAACACCGAGAGAAGATTCTGGAGATATGAATAAAGAGTGGGTGAAACCGAGGGAGAGGATTCAGAACCATCCTTACCACTTGGAATAAAAACCGTTTTAAGAAGCTGAGGGAAAATATCTGCACCTAACAAAAGTTGAATTGGACCTGGTTCGTTAAACTTTGGATCGGCAAGCTTGAGGTGTTTCACATGTTTCCATCTATCAACAGGTATAAATGTACTTGGCATTTCGGCCAGTACATTTTGGGCAAAGCAATAGCATCCAAATTTAGAGTGAAGGACGGTTCAGTGACAGGTCGAATGACACACGAAACGCGACATGAAGACGTAGAAGGGGTTTGTCAAATACCGAGAATTGATAAGGAAATTTTAGACCGTGGCAATCGCAAGCGACGATAACACTACTCACACAGACTCGCTCAATATACCATTATCAATCAAGGCATGAATAATTTCAAAATTTCGAATTGTTAAGTGGGCTGTCGAAAGTAGAACAGTCGAATTTGAAGAAATAACGTGAGACAGCGAATTAAGTTGAGAATTTCCTTGCAACTGTACGGTATTTACCTCGAAAGGTGCATGAAGGGAACCAAGAGAATTATTTGAATTTGCTGTTTCACCACTGTGAAGAAACGAATTATGTTTTGCGTGACAGCTTCGACAAGTGAATGTCGAGCTACATGAAGAGATTTGATGGGCTGTATGAAGATAATTGGACACACCACTTCTCCATCACACTTTTAAATGTATCTTGAGCAGATTTATCTAGGAAGATAGCACATCTATAGATTTTATCACCAGCTTTGCAGTAAGCACATAGTATCTTTTGAGTAACATCTCCATTGGTATTAGTAGCAAATGACAAAAGTGTCTTGCCGAGAATTGAAGTGTTTCGAAGATTCACGTTGAAATTTAGCATTAGGTTTCAAAACTGGGATAGAAATAGCTGCTGATTCGAGTGCTACACATTGTTTTTGTTAGAAATCCTTTAGTTTTGAATAAGTAAATGTCTGTTGAAGCTTCTTGCAACTTAAAACGTTTGACAGTAGCAGAATCAAGTTTTTATTTTAGAGTATGAAATATTATAAACTCCATTCATCAAAAGCGCTGATAAGTTTTCTGTAAATGCGTAAAAGTTCCCTTAAAGCATTAGGATGATCATTGTTTAGTTTTGGAACTTCAAAAATTAAGAGTCAATAAGTATCAGCCATCAATCTTTTATTTTCATAACGTAAAGATGTTATCATATTTAATGGTTTCAAACTAAGAGAGGAACGCAAATATTGGAATTTTTACCACGTCAGAAAGGCTATCATTTTCAACTACTAACGAAGAAAATGAATCGAATAATGTGGGCCAATCCTTGTAAATACCATTGAATGTGGGTAAATTTATTTTAGAAAGCTTGCCATTTGGATTTAGAGTGGTTGAACCTTCAACTGTCAAGTCGGAACAATTGTTGATAAAAATATCTTTAACGGTTAAATAATTTTCCATAAAAGTTGTTCTTGCTTCCTTATTCTCATCGTAGTTAGGATCTTTGCTTATAGCTATTTCTTAAATAAGAGAATTATGATAGTGTTCAAAGTCGTCGTATATTTACGTAAGCTTTTGACAACCTATTTTGAATTTGGGAAGTAATGTTTTATTAGATTGTTCATTTAAACCCATAGCAATATGTTGGTTTCAGGTTTTTGATGGGTAAACATCTTACGCGGCGGTATGAGGGTAAATCTCGGCAAATGGGACGGACATGTGGAGATGGAAATATGGGGACGGAATGTGTAAACCCATGTGACATTAAAACCCTTGCGCATTGAGGAGCAAGCTAATCCATGACGGCCGCGATTTCAACGACTCAAATTGCGCTTCTAAAAAGCTAGCCGCTAGGGCGGTATTAAATTTTCATTATAGTATATTCGCAGTATATTTGGATCCATAGCACAGCTTATTTTTAATAGACGGTGGAATTTAAAATGAATTTTCGCTTCCAAATCCACGACAAATTCGTCCGACGCCACGGCTATCGTCCTAAAAAAGTCCGGAAATTTCAGATTTTTATACAATTTGTCATTTAAGATTTTAGACGATAAAAAAGCATATTTTAAATTAAAGGAACTATCAAAAGTATTATTCAGATGTCCAGACGTTTAAAACAATATTAGTCATGGCCCTATTCTAAAATTTTCAAAATTTGGTTATTGACTTTCCGAAATCAGAGGATGCATGCCGCCTGAAGATGACTAACCGATAGTGAATAAGCTGTATCCATAGATTGATGTTATTCCTGGGGACATTACATTTTCATGTCGAATTTGTGCAGCGAATTAATCCACTCCGATTGAAGCTGCCAGTAAGTATTATTAAAGAATCCTAACTAATTATAAATGCGAATAACTAAGACCATAAATGCGAAATGTGTTTGTTTATTTGTTACTTACGCTTTCACGCATAAACTACTCAATCATGAAATTTTGTACAGATAATTTCAAGAGTATAGTAAAGAACATAGGAGACTTTTAGCTTTTACCCGCGGTTTCGCTCTAGCTGATTTTTACGGTTAGTTTTAATCCTATTTTTTATTTTCTTGAGGTTATATTTGTAAAAAGTTTTTTTTTCTTGATTTTGGGCATGCCTTGAGTTAGTTTTTTTTCGTTGCGCCCCTTTAGCGAGCGAAGCGAGCTGAGGGCTATGAGTGAAGTGTAATATTAGACATTCTAATGTAAACGTTACAAATCTAAACATATCACGTCAGGCAATACCTGTGACGTTTTGCAGGCCGTCGGTAACCGTTAGTGTGAAACGTGTTCTTTATAACGCCAGAATATAGGCAACCAATTCCTAATAAGTGGTTGCCTATATTCAGGCGTCATGAGTCCTAATGTGGCATTAGATTTTCATGTCGATGAAGTCGATATAGGATATGTTTACACATCAGTGTTTGAGTACTAGCAGACTCGCTCAATTTTTTTTTTCTGCATTGAGAGTGTCGTGCTCGCTGTCATACTTCTTTGTACTTCTATCGTACTGCTGTTTCGGGTGACGCGCGACGTTTCGTGCTTACACGCATATGTTGGGATTTCAAATAAAATATAATGCTAAAACAACTATTTTAGCCAATATATGCAACCCGATATATTTAAACAATAATATGTGAAAATATTAATTTGAGTTAAATAAGAAAACATAACTAAGTTATAAAATAATTAAACTTATAACTACTTAAATATATAGGTGTGGCTTGAACAATTAATATTAAGTTCATTATTCAATAACATTTGCTTAAGCAGAACCTTAAACTTTCTTGTTTCCAAATTCATTATTCCGTTAGGTAAAACATTAATCCATTTGAATGTCCTATAAGAAAAAGTCCTCTAAAAAAATGTCGTTTCATGTTGAGGCATATTTAGTGGGTCACCTCCTCGGATATTGATGTTATGAACATCTTTAATCCAAAGATTATCATATTGTTTCGACCATTTTATGTTCAATGCCTAGAGTCTAGGCCCTAGACACTTTGTTTCTAAACTTGTGACTCGTGAGTTGGTGTTATCAGTCTTTTCGTTTAAAAAATTGTTCTGGATTTTTTTCTTAATTACATCAGTTTGTGTCTCTGCAGCTTGTCTAATGGTCTTCGTTTGTAGCTGATTGGTATTAAACATTTATGGTTGACTACGTTGGGGTTTGGAACCTTCGGCAACATGCACTAAAACATAGTTTTATCCACAATACCAAAACAGAATATTTGCACTCGACGCGTTTTAATCATCTCCTGATGATGCTAACATGGTTAGCGAAACGCGCGTCGAGTGCAAATATTCTGTTTTAATTTATGGTTGATTTTTTGTATCTTCTTTGCTCATGGTGCAAGTCGATTTGCGCAAACAGCGCACTACACAGCAGAAGAGTAAGTAATCTCAACTTTATATGCTTGAAAAGTGCAATTTGCGTCACTTAATAGTATATTATTTTATATGGAGGAAAAGTAATACTTTTCATGGCGCGCTCGTGTTTAACAGCCGAACGGAGTGAGGCTGGTAATAGAGAGCAAGCCATGAAAAGTAACTTTTCCTCCAAATAAAATATGCTGTTTTTTCTTCAAATGTCGACAAATTAATGCAAAAAGTCTCTTTTTAATAGTAATAATAATTATTATTAAAGATAAGTGGGTTCGCAAGGCGGCTTAGACCGGTGCGGTGTCGGTGAATAGGCTCAGGTTGTTGCTATAGTAATGTAACATAAAGCTGTCAGTGGACACTGTCAACAATAATTATATTTTTAAAATTGCGTTTTCGATTGCGTTTTAATTCCGTATTGATAAGCAGTTATTGAGTAAATATTTCGATTAAATAATAACCAATTTGTTCCTAAATTAGTGATTTTTAGAAATGCAGTCACACATTGAGTGATAAATACAAATTTTAGTTTAATAACTCTTGAGTTGTTGACGCTTATTTTGATGTTTGCTTGTATTGCAACTATGTTGCTATGATAACACTTTTACCTCCGCCGGCGGAAAAGTGAAAAGTAAAGCTCCGGCGGAGGAAAAACGAAACTTCACTGCCGCCTACACAGTCGAGTAATGACGGATTTACTGACGTTTGAAGAAAAAAGTACATTTTTAGACGTACCTTTTTATACAGCGGCAGGATAAATACTCAGTAATGGAGCATTTGAAAAATTAACGTTTTAAATTGACTTCAAAGTAAAAAATACTGGGGGACCGAAACATTTGATGTACAGCGTGATCTGCTGCTATTAAATTGAATTGATTTGATTTTTGAAATGCGGGCGGAAGGTGCCTTGCTCGTAGGCCACCACTGTGAGGCTATTGTACGCCCACTTGCATATCAATTCAGCCCGGTAGTCCGTCCTCCCTAGTGAAGGCACACATTTTCCTCGGCTGGATATTTCGTATGTGCTCCGGGCTTAGTACGCAGCTTTCAAAGTGCATCTTTCTTACCCTAGCAACGCTGATCAGTCGGCAAGAACATGAGCGGACTACTCCTCGCCTTCAAAGCACCACCTGTATTCCTGATCTACGTTTCGCTGCAAGTGCAAAATGTCTATTCAAGTGGCAATGTCCTGTGAGGATTTCTGTCACAAGCCTCACGCCCGACCTCTTCAGAGTCAAGCAGGCCCTCACCCTACAAGGCGCTGGATCTCTAAAGAGTAGTCCAGCTTGCCTTCTTCGTGGAGTAATTCGCTATAGATTCTTGGTCCGCATATTCATTGCGTTCCTTAGGATGGCCGCGTCTGTACTGTAGGATATACTTATTATCATCAGCATTGCGGTCAGCCCCCTCGTTTCCCGGGACATTCGAGTGCCCCGAAACCCTAACATCACTTACTCTATTATGCCCGGCCAAGGACACCAAGACGTCCCAACACTCAGACTCCCTCTGAAGGCTCTTAACAGGTTCTCATACCCGCATTTGAAGATCGCATAGATTTCGGCCTGGAACACGTATCCATAAGGCTCATGGGGGGAAAGCAAGTCGTCCATACAAGTTCTCCGTACAGCTCCGCTTCAGTAGCACTATCCGTTCTGAAGCCGTCCGTGTATCAAACGATCCCATTAATTGAACGTGAGCTGCGTCCGTATGTTGTTGTTAAGAGTTCCACGCATTCATCAGCTGTCCAGATTTTATATGTCCCCTCGGGCCATTATTTTTCCTTAAGTGACCAAGACCTTTCAGTCAGTGCATGTAGGCTTCAAGGCTCCATGGTCCAGAAATAGATGGAGGCGCGGCAAATCAGTGCCTCTCTCAAGAGCCCTGGTGGGTGCCGTCCTCATAGCACCTGTAATTCCTACGTAACCCAATCTCTGAATTATGTCTAACTGAGCCTTAGACATGATCATTTGCATACTGGTCCACCATAATATGACCCCGTAGGTGATAAAGGGGCGTACTACCGCCCTACGTGCACCCAAACGCTCTTTTACAAGGCTATAAAGCATAATCTGCTTTATTAATGCAACTACTTAGTTGCTACTTTCAGGTCAACTTATAGTTCAATATGACCCCGAGATGGTTGACTCTTTATAACACAAAGGTTTGTCGAACTAGTTGATGCCCGAAAGAGTACCAATTCCGCCTTGTCTAGATTGACCCTGAGCCCTTCCCCCTGGCACCATATCTCTACCAGGTGGAGAGCTCGTTGCATGAGTCTTGCTCTGCGACCAATGACCCGGTTATCAATAATTATGACCATATCATCAGCTTAGGCATTAGTATAAAACTCAGCCCCATTTAGCTCTTGCAGTAAGCGGTCTGCTACTAAAGTAGAAACTAAAGGAGGGGTGATAAAACCCCACCTTGGGGGCAGTCTCTGCCAGCACCCTGACTGTGCGCCTTGATAGCCCGGCCCTTAACCCTACAATGTCAACTGTGCTCACAACTTGGCAGATTGATTCGCAAGAGCTGTCGTCAACCGCGATCAATACTGCTGCTATTATTATTGCTATTTTTAGTATAATTTTATCCCAGAATTTTCTCGGTTTTTCCATAGAACCATGTGTGGGTACCAAGCCTGCCAAGTGCATTTCTTGCTTGGGCTATGTTGCACGTATTCAGTATTATCGCTTTCTGTATGTAATGATGTACTGCAGTGTCCAGCTGAAGTTGCGTGAAGATTTTATGTGTGATGCCTGTTGTGGATATTATGAATGGAATGATCTGCAGTCTTTCCTGTTTCCATATTCTTTCCACCACTTCGCTAAGGGGATGGCGGCTAGTTAGTTTGTTTACGTTGGATAATACGCGAAATTAACACACATTCTGGTTTTATCCTTGGCATCTGACCAATTCGCGGTTTAGCCGGCTAATTCGCGAATTAACCAACTTCTCGTATTAGCCGTAACATGTACTTGTCTGGTTTTTCAGTGTATTTTTTGGTGATGTTCTTATCTGTTGGTATCGCTACGTCTATTAGATATGTTGTTTTGTTCTCCTTATCTAGTAATGTGAGATCTGGTCTGTTGTGTGGTATAGTTTTATCGGTGTGTATGTTTATATCGTAGTACACCTTGAACCCATTATTTTCCAATATACTTTTTGGGGTGCAATTTTAATATTGTGCTTCTGTTGATATCAGGTTAAAGGGCTAATGCCTGGAGTGTTATTTTCGCTACTATGTTGTGTTTTTCTGTGTATGCTGTACACACTAGTATTTTGTACCCTCCTATTACATGTGCAGTTGTTTCTTGTTGGTGATATTTCTTGCATATGTCGTTTATCTCTGTTTCTTTCATAATTTATTTTTGATAGTTCGTAGTTGCTATTAGCTGGTCCTGTAATGCTAATATGAAGCTCTCTGTTCCTGGGTAGAGTTGTCCTTTCTGTAGCCACTTGTGTGTGTCTTCTTTGTGGATATATTCGTTGTTAATAATGTATAAGTGCTTTCCATGTAATTTCTTCCGTGGCCATTGTTCTATTTTATTTTATCTTGTGGTATTTGTATCGGAATGTGAGAGATTCAGCACAGCAGACGAAGAATACACACCGTATTCTTTGTCTGCTTATGTGACTGCAAGTGTTGCGACTTTTCCGGAAAAGTTGAAATTGTTGAAAAGTTCGTTCATCTTTTCAAGAAAAGTTCGAGAAAGTTGGAAAAGTAGAGTTTTACGGTTCCAACTTGCATTGTGGTCGATTTGGAAGTGAATAGAGTGGATTCCTCGTATCGTCTGTTATTTTCTGTTATGTCTGTTATAAGCAAGTAGAAAGGTCATTGAGACAATTAACTCTTAAGTTAAAAACAATTCTACCTGAATGAAATTTTAAATAATTTTTTTAAATATCAAAACATCTCTTATGAAAGTGAATTCAAGGAAATTAAGAAAATCAACATGAAAAAACTAACAAATTTCAATAATCTTGAACAAAACAAACTCTTAAATACACAAGATAATTGGATCAAGGACCTCTCTAACTGTGATATTCCTGCAGATATTAAGCAATTTTTAGCATTTGGCAGTAAATTCAGTATACAACCCAGCTTATCTGATATCAATCTAAAAAGCTTCTAGGAGATATAGAAAATGTTATTTTCATGTTTTCGGAGTTTAACAGAAACATTGTAAGATCTCACTAATTACGTAAATGAACCTTCACAAAACAATTATTTGAGGTCTCTCTTCTACAAAACAACAACAATTCTAAAAGCACACTCCGATTTAATCATAACTAGAGCTGATAAAGGGAATGTCACTGTTATCATGAATAAAGAAGACTACTTAAATAAATCACTAGATATTCTATCAGATCTATTATGAAGTTTTAAATAGAGATCCTACTTCAACTTTCCAACAAAAAGCTAATAAAATTGTAGCAAAATTGAAAAATAAAAATGTACTAACACAAGAACAAAGTAAGCAACTTACTATTTATAATCAAACGTCACCTAAATTTTATGGCTTACCTAAAATCCATAAACCAACTTTGTCATTCAGACCAACAATCTCATCAATTAATGCACCAAATAGTAAGTTGGCACAATTTGTTACAGATATACTAACACAAGCATATAACAAAAATAATGAGTACTATACACTAGCTAGTTTTACATTCGCAAATTTTATTAATAATAAGCAACTACCACCTGATTATGTAATAATTAGCCTGGACGTATTATCATTATACAGTAACATACCATATCAGTTAATAAAAACTAGTATCATCAGCCTACCTGCAAGCAGCAGGATTCAAATATACCTGCAAATTGAGAATCAGTCTACCGCCAAATGAAGAACAGAGGTCGCTGCACACACCGTGGCAAAAACCTTTACATTCAAAAAAACGATGAATGTTCTTTGTCCGTATCCATTTTAGACTAACGGCTCATGACAGTTTTTTCGGCATGATCGTTTACCGTCGGGCATTCGAATTTTTGTCTTTCATTGATCGAGTATTAATGCGTGATGTCAAAATTGGAGCTCTCTTTCGTGCAGAAACATTCGGAATGTTGATGCGAAAGTGTATTAAAAAGTTGCGATTTGGCATGATTGTTTACCGTCGGCCGACTGCTTTAGACGATAGTTAATGACAGAAAAGTCCAGCGGGCAATTATCTGCCGACGTTTCGCGTGGTTATAAATTGGCCAAAAATTCATTTGTTATTGCAAAAAAAAATTACTATTATGGTATGATCGTTTACTGTCGGGCGTTCATGGCGATCGTCTATTTATGTTATGTGATAGCGAAAAATATCAAAGGCCGACGGTTTCCGCAGTTAGAAAAGTTTTTAGTGATAAATTGAAACTGCAATTTTTTTAATGAATATGACATGATTGTTTACCGTCGGCCATCAGTTTCATTCAATTGATAATGTTGCAAAATGACGATATGCACATGGGCCGACGAATCGGATGGTTAAAACACCATTTAAACAATAAAAAGATGTAAAAAATACAAACAATTTTAACTGATTGTTTACCGTCGGCCATCAGTTTCAGTAAACTGATAATATTGCAAAACGATGATATCTACGTGTGCCGACGAATCGGGAGTTAGTAATATTTTATAAATAATTTAAATGCTATCAAATAATTGAATATAATAATTTAAGATTGCACAACATATAGCTAACTAATTTTGAATATTATACATATAACATATTATATTCCGGCATATTTAGAGCAGGAGTGCCAGCAACAGCTGTAACAAACGCACGACAGTCCTTTATTTATTTTCAGTTGCCAGTTTATAAAGAGGCGTCGTCGTGGGTGAATGGTCGCAGTGGTTTTAACGTCGAAAAATCGGTAATAACGGCAGTATTACATGCAAAAATATTCTGAAAATGTGTAAATAGTCGATGATCACTACAACACGTCGACTCTTATAAAAATAGTTCGTGAAACTTTTAAACTTAATCAGCAAAACGTGTAGCAAACTACATCAAAAGATTATCATGACCGGTTAAAAAGGGAAGCTGCTTACGAAATATTAGTGGAAAAAATTAAAGAAGTGGAGCCTATGACAAAGAAAGATTGTGTAAATAAAAAAATTAATAATATGCGTAGCAGTTTTCGGAAAGAATTAAAAAAGATAACGGAATCGATGAGAACAGGAAGCGGTCCAGACGAAGTATACCAGCCAAAATTGTGGTATTTTCAACTCTTACAATTCTCAAATGACCAGGTACTTTTCACAGCTAACAACAGCAAGACCTGTCACGTCCAAAAACATGGACAAATTGGTACGCCTTAAGGCTGTCCGCCACATTTTCCGCAGTGTGTGGAGACCCCCTTCTTTTTATGTTCGCCTCGAGGTCTAGCGCCTCAAGGTTGGCCTTAGGTTTTACCGTTGTGTGTGGAGCCTCCTTAAGGATACAGTAACAAGAAATAACAGTGGAATGTGCTCTTATCAGGGTTGATGCCCACAATTTCGTTCAACAACATACAATAAAATAAACCGGTCGATCGTGTATAGTGCTGCCACTGACCATAGGTTTTATGTGCCCAATTTTTTGAACAGCTTATTAAAGTATGTCTACTTGGAAAAAGTGCAACGCAGAGGAGGGCGACTCGTACTCTCTTGCAAAATGTGACAATTGCAAGACACTACTGTATGTAAACTGTTCCACTCTTGCAGCCTTTGAGCACAAGGGGGTTATGGTTAAGAAGCGATCCCCTTGCGTGGCCTACAACTGTAAACAGTGTCTTCAGCTCAAAACTACGGATATTGGAGACAAGAACACTTTGTCTATTTTAAATCAGCTACTAAATAAAGGCTTTGAAGGGGTTAAAGGCCTTATCCTTAAAACCGAAAAATCAAATAAAAAGCTCTCAAAAACACTAGATAGCACAAACAGATAACTGACCTCTTTCAAAACTGAGCAGGCTCTTGCGTTGTCCAAATTGGATGTTTTATCCACGACTGTTTGTGACGTTAAGAAATGCAACGAGGAACTTCAGACCAGTGCCAGTGTCACGACTCCACTCACGACAGGCAACGATCAAAAACAGCTACAAGATTTGCAATTTGCATGTGAAAAATTAAAGAGCAACAAGCGGAAATACTGTGCCTTAGGAATGATTTAGAAAAAAATAGCACCAGCCTCAGGGTAAATCCTGCCGGTACCCAATCAAATTCTGGTTGCAATTCTATGACTGGAAAACAAAACCAATCTGAAAAACCAGCCAATACCCCATACAGTTCAAAAAGTACTGGCCTTGTAGGCCAAAAGAAAACTGACGAAACTCTCACAGCGGCTGAGATAACTTCTCAAACCTCTATTATTATATCCAAGATTTCGAACGACGGGTCAGATGCAACAGTAATGGAATATCTAAAAAAATAATTCTGGCGAAAGTGATAAGTTCTATATTGAAAATGTACCCATTAAGTCAGGCGAATACAAAGCTTTTAGAGTGAAGGCCAGAAAGGAACTTGACAACAACCTCATGAACCCCCAAAATTGGCCTGAACATATAGTTATTAAAAGATCTCAGCAGATATCGCCATTTCATTCCTAGTTTCCAAGCAGTTACAACAATCAGGAAACAGCTACAACCGAAGCTTCAACCGCAACAGCCGAGACTTTAATTACCAACCGAGATGGAAGAGATAACTCTCAAACATACATTTGGAAAACCATCCACATTAACACACAAGGCATCACAAACAAGATACCTCAATTGGAACTTCTGTTACAACAAGAAAATCCACAATTTGTATGTGTGTCGGAACATTGGATGGGGGCGGAGCAAGCAAACGTTACTACCATACCAGGGTACCAATTAGCAGCAAGCAACTCGAAAAAAACACTCTCATGGCGCTGTTGCCATTTACAGCAAGAATGAACACTTCAAAACCATGGACTTACTAAAATTCTCAACATAATTAATTTTAGAATGCGTAGGTACCTCATTTAAATTTAATAATACAGGGATAGCTCTTCCGTCAGTTTATCATTTGTGCAATAATGCTGTCCCAGATAGTTTTAGCAGATTCATAACTGCATTCAATGAAACACTTTGTTATATTACATCTCAACATCAAGTTATTTTAATATGCAGTGACCTAAATGTAAACTATTTAAAGGATGCACATGAAAAAAACATTCTCTCCGATTTGCTGGAGAGTTTTAATATACGGTCTATTTTACCCTCAATGACGTAAACGAATCATGGTTTTTCTGGCACAATTTTTTTTATTGTTTGGAGGTTGCCTGTCCTATTAAAACATTAAACATAAAAAACACTTAAAAAAATAAAGCATGGCTAAAAGCGGACCTAATAAAGCAAAGTGAGCATTTAAAGGACTTATTTTGGCTTTCTTAAACTCTCGATACTCAGGAATCTAAACAACTTTACTCTCAGACAAAAAAATATTTCATGAACGACTAACTATAGAAAAACACAATTTCTTGAAACAAAAATTAATAGATATCGCATACAACTCAAAAATTATCTGGCATGTAGTAAACACTAGGTTTTGGAAAAATAAAAAAAGAACAAACCTTACCACAATTTTATCTAATGATACTTACATATCTAACTCATTAGAAATTAGTAATGAATTTTGTATTTTTTTGACACCAGCGCCGAATACTTAATAAATTCAACCTGCAATGATAATTTCAGCATATCGTATTGCACTTCCTGCGAACCTTATTTACAATCGATTTTTTTACATCTTTTAGTACACACGAGTTATACTCTGCTTTAAAAATTTTAAAAACAAAACCACATGCTCTGGCCTGTATGATGTCCCAGTCTTTGTTTTAGAACAACTTTGGGATCATATCAAATTCCCCATATGTCATATTTTTGACCTATCGTTCGACAATGGCATCTTTCCCAATAACCTGAAAGTGGGCGAGATAATTCCGTTTTTCAAAAAGGGTGATAGAGAAAATATAGAAAATTATAGGGGAATTACAGGTCTTTCCACAATATCGAAACTGTTTGAAAAAGCAGTTTTAGATCGCTTAGAAAATTACTTGAGATGTTCCAGACTAATTACTGACAAGCAGCATGGCTTTAGAAAAAGCTTTTCAACAAATACACCGGCTTTTGAGCTTCTAAACTTCATCTACACGGGCATTGATTCATCATATTACACTCTGGTCCTTTTTTTCGACCCAACGCGGGCTTTTGACTGCTTGAACAGTTCATTTTTAAAAAAGAAGATGGACGCGTTGGGTATTAGAGGTAAAACCAACGACTGCCTGACTTCATATATGGAAGAACGCAAAATAAAAGTAAGAGTTGGGTAGGTTACATCTCAGGAACAAAAATTCAACTGCGGTGTGCCACAAGGCAGTATACTATCACCTTTGCTATTTACACTTTTCATTACTGACTTAGAAGAACATCTACAACTATCTGATAAATATACCAAACTAATATTTTACGAAACGACTGTACCGTGGCGATTTCGGCAAATAGCCTTGAAAATCTGGAAAATAATTCCAATGAGTCTCTAAATAAATTTGCCACATGGTGCATGAAAAACAGGCTTATTGTTAGTGAATCGAAAACTTGTTATATGACCTTTTCACAGCGCAAAGATTTTCCCCATGACACAATATTATCCCTAAATACTAAACGAGTTAACAAAACTGACAACTTCAAATTTGTAGGTATTTATTTGGACCCTCATCTAAAGTGGTGTAATTACCTGAATCACGTGGCAGTAAACTTAACATGGCATATTTTGCCATCAGAAACCTCAAAAATATCCTAGAAACTAAACAACTTTTTAATACATACTATGCCCTAGCTTATAGTCATCTGAGTTATGGTATTATCTATTTGGGTCAATCATCAGAATTATCCAGAATATTTATCCTACAAAAAAGAATAATCAGAAAAATATTTTCACTTAGCCATTTAGATTCTTGTAAACCACTTTTTCAAAAATACAAAAGTGTGTCACTACCGTGCATTTTAATTCTACATGCTGTGCTATTCGTAAAAAAAAAACAATTTAACAGATTCTCACAAGCCTCACACATACATAGTTATCCTACAAGGGCTAACAACAATATATAGGTACATCCCTCTCTACAAAACTGCGTCCTTTCAGAAAAGCCCATATTGCTTCTACAGCAACATGATAACCAACTACCAGCAAGTCTAAAAGAAATAAACTCATTTACTAAGTTCAATAAAACAGTAAAAAGCTATCTCATTGAGATATGTTTCTATAAAGTCAATGACTACTTTACGATTTTACGATAGTTCTTATTTTAATTCATTTTAGCTATATAACCTAATTAAGTCAAGTCATCTTGAATTTATAAATTGTTAAAGACTGGAGGCTCCAGATGAGAAGCTCAAGTCTTGTTACTGTAAGTTTCTGTGAATTGTTTTAGCAAAACTTTTTGTAGCTTTTTAGCTCTTAGATTTAAGTTTAGTTTTAAGTTTTGTTTTGTTAACTATTTATATACAACTTGTAACTGTCAAAACAGGAAGATTGAAATAAATAAATAAACGTCTATTCAGAGTACACTCGACGGAAAAACTGAGAATTTCCATTTCCTTGTACGCTCTTATAGACCGCAAAATAGGTTCCGCGGCATTCGTCGATTTTGCAATTTCATCTGAATTTGGTAATTAGTTATTTTGCGCGCGGCTGTAGAAAAAAAATGTTAAAGACCAAGTCGGTTCCGAGCAATATATTATGTTGCAGCCTTGCAACCAGCCACAATGAGGACGCGTGTCGCTCGGCCTGATGCAGTTTTTTTACATACCATTGGTGGTAGGGGTACCTAGTGCCACTGTTCAAAAATTTCTGAATCTTTGAAAACCCCCTATTAGATATTGCTATCGCCCGATTCATCGGCCCACGTACATATCGTCGTATTGCAATATTATCAGTTTACTGAAACTAATTGCCGACAGTAAACGATCAGCCCAAATTGTTAGATTTTTTTA
This sequence comes from Pissodes strobi, assembly GCA_016904865.1. Classification (NCBI taxonomy): domain Eukaryota; kingdom Metazoa; phylum Arthropoda; class Insecta; order Coleoptera; family Curculionidae; genus Pissodes; species Pissodes strobi. The sequence continues at coordinate 47,710 of MU182903.1, read as the reverse complement.
CAAATTTTTAATTTTTATTATCAATCGAATGATGCTGATGGCCGACGGTAAACAATCAGTCCGAATTGTTCATATTTTTAACAACATTTTAATTTGTTGAAAATAGTTTATAACCGCCTGAATCGTCGGCCATTGTTATAAGCAACAATATTTCGTCTAAATTGAAGTAACTCTCCATATTTTACACGGTAAACAATCATGCCTGCATATTCATAAAAAAAATTGCACTTTGAATTTATCACTAAAAATTTTTCTAACTGTGAAAACCGTCGGCCTTTGATATTTTTCGCTACCCCATAACATAAATAGACGATAGCCATGAACGCCCGACAGTAAACGATCATACCATAATAGTCGTTTTTTTTTTGCAATAACAAATGAATTTTTGACCAATTTATAACCACGCAAAACGTCGGCAGATAATTGTCCGCTGGACTTTTCTGTCATTAACTATCGTCTAAAGCAGTCGGCCGACGGTGTTGTTGTTGAATGTTTCTGCACGAAAGAGAGCTCCAATTTTGACATCACGCATTAATACTCAATCAATGAAAGACAAAAATTCGAATGCCCAACGATAAACGATCATGCCGAAAAAACTGTCATGAGCCGTTAGTCTATTTAGTAGGTGAAAAATTCGCTGCCTTATATAAACATATTAACTGCGTTTCGTTATAATTTAGAAATTAAAAATGTAGATATTAATATTATGGTTTGGCTCACGTTGCACTGTTTTTCATGTTGCCGTTTAATAGAACCATTGTAAACTCACTTTGCACGTATCATAATGATACATCTGTAATTAAATTTAATAAAACCTAGTTATGTA
>MU182903.1:0-20067 GCA_016904865.1 Pissodes strobi | reverse complement strand
ATATATATATATCGGTTGCCATTTAAAACAAATCCAAGATGGCGTCGTGTTTGCCAAATTGACAGTTTTCAACACATTGCATATCACATTTGGCTTGATCCCATCAATCTATATTGGATTCTGCTTTTTTTTTTTTTTTGGAAAAACAAATAGGAAAATTGCAAATCGAGTGTGATACTTAAAATGATGCCCCTGTACAATGTAAACAAATTTTGGATTTCACGATATGCAAATTCAATTTACGCATGCAGCGCTACTAAACAGCTACAGTTTGCATAACTAAAACCTGCTGGCACAATACTAGAAAGTAATCATCAGATTTCTCTCCTTTCTTAGCAAAAATATATATGAACAAATGTATTTACAGTCTCATAGGCCTATCGTTTATTTGTAATCGGGCCCCGTCACTTTAAAAATCAAAATTTTAATATCCCGCAAAAATACTTACAGACGATGGCAAGCTGGCCCCGAAATCTACATTTTCAGCAAATACTTGCAGCAATAATCCTAAATCGCCCGTATTCACAGCCTTTTCCAATTCATATAATGTTTCCCTCGCAGAAGAGCATGTTGTCATCGTGAAACGTTTCTCTACATACTTGGCTCTAATAAAGTTAAGTCTTTCTTCCCTAAAATATTACAAGAAAAAAATATTGAATTTGAAAAAGTCACTAATTTTTATATATTTATTTTTGTTGTGCCCCAATTATTTGGTACTCCTGTCCAGTAGTCAATGCTATGTACAGAAGAAATTTAACACTTCAATACTGCGGATGATGAAATCATTCGCAAAAATATGCAAATAATTTTAAAAAGCTTTTTGTGGTTAGAGCTCGCGCAAAACGTGTATTTTGTGAAAATATCACCGTTTCCTAAATACGTACCTAGAGAAAACAACGAAAGCTAAGATCAAAGCCGTACATCTGTGCCCAGAAACAGAACAATGCATCATTCCTAATGAAAAATCAAGCAAAGGCCCTAAGCCTTTACGGTGTACCAAAAATTCACAAACCGGAGGTGTCACTAAAACTTTAGAGTGCGCCCAGGCAAAACCTAGAGAGGTATCCAGCTAGTGTAATGCAACCAACCGTTGAGCTATCCGATACCAACGTAAAGAACACTCAACACCTAACTAGAATTTTAACAGTAACTCAAGATGGAACACTATACCTTGGTTAATAATACAAATCAAAAAAAGCTTTCTTTTGGCCTTTAGACACTTTCTAAGGTCCTACTACCATTTTGCCAAGGGCTTTGTTATACAGCAAACACAAGACATATGAGCGCATGTAAATGCCCCAAAATTTCATTTGGTGTAGAACAAAAACGGGTCGATAAATTTTTCTGCATATGTGCGTTAGTTACAGGTACATGTATTGTACTCACTTGACATCGCATCCTACCGCTCGATTCTTCGTATATTCGTAAATTTTAAAAATATAGAAAAGAAGAGTTTATGGACTTCTTATTACATTCTGTAAAATAATGATACCAAATTTAAAACGTCAAAAGTCACTAACAAGTCAAAAAATGCCTTAATATCCCGAATAAAGAGGCAATAAGCATAAACCGCGGGTAATATTCTATAACGGGTTTGTTCTCCTCAAGCGGTTTCGCATACTTAAGAATAACTGTCTGATACAAATTTAACCGAAATTACTCATAATACCTCAGACGACACCCTAACCGTAAAGCAATGGACATTAATTAGAATATGTTTATTGTTAAACCTTACCGGTGGTTGTAGGACAATCTGAAAAGCCAAGGCCGTCACGCCCAAGTTGTTATTGTTAAACCTTACAGGTGCTTGTAGGACAATCTGACAAATTAAGGCTGTCACACATAAGTTGAATTAAAATGAATACGAATGTCCACTAATAACTCCAAAAGAATGCGGAAATATACAGGGGCTTGTTTGTATGAGTTATTAACTTCAATTTCCTTTTATTTTTATTTAAGAGTATACGAAAGACTGAACGGCAGTGTGCATGGCCAAGTGAATACAATGTATCTGCAACCAATACAGACATGCTCTCATGTTTCTTGTGTTTCCCTCTATAACAAAGCAGCAAGATCTAAGAAAGTAGTAGAAAATACCTATAGGTCAAACAATAAATTTCGTATTGGATTATTTATTATCAAAATATAGGAGTTTAATTAATTTTTTACCTATTCCAGGACCGTATGAGAGACCATATTTAAAAAAAAAAAACTTATTTTTGTGATACATGGTCAAGTAAGAAATTAAATTTGGTATAAAAAAGTGAGCAGGGGCAGTGATATCTCAAATGATTAAACGTCAATTAAAAAAAAAACGGAGATATCGTCTTGCAGAGAAGAGAAAATCATGGTTTGATTTCATTTAACTTTTTGCGTTCACGTCAATCGTCTTCGAATAGTTAAAAAATTAATTTTTGACGTTTTTCATATCTTCCTTATTTTCTCAGCATAGGGTGGTTTTCGCAACTTTTGCAAATACTCTTTTGTCACTCCTATTCATGACACGGGTGACAAGTGTGACGTCATAAAATATATGTATACCATTGTCATTCCTAACATATTTGATAGTTTAGCTTGCCAGCAAGAAGGTTTTTAAGCTGGTAGGTCGACAACATTCAACCTAAATATTCAATTATTTACTAGCATTACCTGCTGAGTGCCTTTGGGGATCGCCTGCAGGTTTCTATAAACTCGTTTTTTAGCAAAATTGAAATCAATGGACAATTGGTGTCAATATTCTGTTGAGGTTGCGTAACTTCTTAAGAGATGGTTTTCAGACTGTTTGATTGAACAATCATATATAAAGAAATAGGGCTGGGCTAGGGGTGCCGCAGGGATTACACTGTGGCCCTTTGTTCTTCTTGTTGTTCGTGAATGATACAGCAGAATTTATTTCAAATGCTAAATTCTTTGTTTCCAGACGTTCTTAAAATGTATTAAGGACTGTCAAGCCTTCAGTTGCATGTTAACCAGCTTTATGCGTGGTCGGCTATGAATGGCATTAATTTAAACATAAAAAAATGCTGTTGTAAAATCTATAATAGGTCTAGAGATTAGATTGTGTACAATTATCATATAGATAATGCTGAATTTAATAATACGGTTAACTAAATAAAAGATCATAAAAAACAGAAGATACCGAAACCTTGTATTTATTAACAGATCTAAGGATTTTCTCTTATGATTGTTTTAGGCCATTGCATTGTACACACGTGCGTTCGGTTGTCGAATATACCTCCGTATGGTAGCCTTCATAACAAACCACTGTAAAGATGATAGACCAGGTTCAGAGCAGGTTTCCTCGCATTTCTGCTTTCGGCGAGTAGCAACCATATTGATTACAATCGCTTGTTGAATTTGATGAACTTGGCTATACTTCGGTGCAGAAGAGTTCATGCTGATGCTTGTTTTTAAAATTATTAAAGAACTAGTAGATTGTAATGAATGATTACCTAAGTTCAATTTTATTATTTTTTGTGCCAGTCTGTTTTCGAGCCTCTTGCATACAACTAATTATGTTTCTTATAAGCCTATAGGTACAGAGAGAATTTAAAACATATAATTTACAGATCCATGTATCATCTCCGTCATTTAAGGGGTTTATAAAAATAAATATTAATGTTAATGAAACTACTTATATACAGATGTTTTATTAATGTGATTACAAATTCGCCATCTTGTTAAAAATTTTTAAATATTGAGTGCAATGATTGGCTACACTGTAAACATATTATGAATATACATAATATGACAACTTTTCTCCAATTTAACCATGTCTCTTTTCCATTGTTTCAAATTTACCGACGTTAACTTTCCTACTATATATTCTGCTTGCTGATTTTGAATGTATTCAGTATAATTAAATAAGCTTAATTATTAATTAACGGTCCCTTATTTGGGACATAACCTCATATATTTATGAAAAAATAAATAAATAAAAATGCACAAATTACTTACATTGAGCTAGAAGGATCAAGTTTATCATTCGGTGAGAGTCGTGCTTCCATGACATCATTAAAAGCATGATTTGTCATAAACCTAGCTAAGACTAACTGACTAGTTCCAACATTATCTAAGGTTAACGATTGTATTCGAGATATATGTACACCCAAGTCCCTATGAACTCCAGAACATTCTATACACACTATAATTCCAAAATTCGTAGAAAGCCACGTGGCATCTAAAAAACAATTTTTTTTTTATAAATGTTATATACAGTGTATGATAAAAATTAAAATATTGCAAATTAGTGTAAGACAAAGTGCGATATGCATTTTGTTATTAGCTATACGAAAAATATTTTTAAGTAGAAAATTTCAGAGGATCCTTTACAGGTGTACCGGGTGTCCGGCCTTCGTTGTACGTGGGGGGTTTCTCACTTACTAGCAGATATTGAGAGACGAAGATTCACTTTTTTATGAAACGAAAGATGCAGCAAACAGATTTTTTCTGCTAGCCCCCTGCGAATTTAAAAATCTGCACTTTTAGGACACCCTGTACTTTACTCAGTTCGTTCAGGCACGAAATCAGTTTTTCAAAAAAATCTTAACAAATAACATGTTAGTTATTTGTTTGGTTGAAGCCATCAAATTAAGAAAAAATGTAAATAATTATTTAACACTCGTGTACGAAATAACTTTTCTGTTTTAAGCGAAAGCCTAATACAACAAAATTACATATTTCAGAAAAGTATTGTGGCTTCATTAAAAAAATAACTCATATATGTTTTTGAAAAGCTTATTACGAGCCCCAACGAACTATGAAGATATGCTTGCGTCAAATCCCAAAAATTATTTCAATTAGAAAAAGTGTAAGCACGTCACTGAATACTACTACAAAACTGGATAAGCAGCAGCAAAAACGAAGGAACCTATGATAAATCTGTTTGCGGAATGTTTGGTTTCACAAAAAGCAGCATCACGTCGCGAAAACATTATCCCTCTATTTCTGCTAAAAAGCGACAAATCTCCTGATTAAAAAGAAAATCAGACATCCTGTACCGGATGCGTCAAAACTTAGGGTGTCGAATTACATATATTTTTTTTTCAATCGGACAATACATTATTGGATTTTAGAACTTTAAACAAATTTTATGTTCGATACCATTACTAATTTGTCAAATTGCAAAGTTAACGATTGAAAAACTTTTTACTGTTCTGAGCACCATATTATTATATATAGGATTTTAAATTCTGAAAACAGACGCAGATTCGCTCTTTTAGATATTTTAGCGTCATTAGGATCAACCGTATCCTATAAATACCTAGATTCAAGAGTTTTTGAGTATTATTGTGTAAAAATTAGCAATTTGAAAACCTGTAGCATATAAACGATTTGTCTTAGAACAAAATGGCTTGCATTTTCCTATCTTAGTTAAACCCGAAGTTGACGTATATTCATACATTATCAAAAACTAAGATATCGAAATGCGCCATTTAGTTAAAAGTCAAATAGCTTATATTCTATGAGTCAAAGGGAACTGAATTTAAGAATATGGTAATGCATGACAAACGTATTTCTTCATAGCAATATTCAATAATATACTGGATGTCCCATTGAGAAACTTAAACTGTGTGGCTTGACTTTTTGACACATTTCGTATAATTTAAAACAGTTTTATTATATGAGCTCTAAGACTCTATAACTTGAAGGCAGGAACGTCAAACTGGTGAGACCATTTTGATTATGGGAAGTGACGCCTCCGCCATTCCGAGTTCCCACGCATAAGCCTGCACGCATCGTCCGGTGAAGGACCACCCCACCAGAACTGGGAAGCGCTATGAGGTTTTTCCGATTCACGTTCCGTTTCCGCGCTAATAGTTCCGGGTTTCACAGTAGGAATATATGGACATGATGGCGCTCCCAGGATCAAAACATTCCGGAGGTAAACTCCTAGGCCATTCGGATCTCCGGGCGCCGGGTGGCCCATCACGCAACGTTTAACAGGCAGCAAGGATAGATATAAGACCTACATAAGAGTCCTAAATACAAACATTAATTCGATACACCAACATCTACAAACAAATAGATCGCACATATTAGCACTTACAGAAACACAAGTATATTCTACAACAACAGTAAACTACCTCTATCCTGGTTACGTCCTACACTCCCGATTTAGAGATAAGTTCGGAATATGCCTTTTTATCCGAAGCGACTTTTCGTGTCATCGCGAGGAAACACTCGAACCGAACAACCTTGATGCTGTGACTCAAGTTTATTGCCAAGGGATTAACCAAGTTCATATGCTGTCTCTATCGCCCTCCGAACAATAGCGCCAACCAAAGCTTTTTTACAACACTAGCTACCACTTTTGATTCAATATAGGTCGACCACCCCATTCAGAAATAATCGTTCCGAGAGATTTCAATGCCCATAATACCAACTGGTTCAAATATCACAACGAAACCGACAACGAAGGTAGAGAACCTGAAGTATTATCAGCTGCTTGTTTACTCAACTTGTAGACGAACCAACTCGGATCTCAGAGAAAGCGGGAATTTGCCGCCTTGCTGGTCTGTTGCGAAGAGATTACGCAAGTAATCTCTTCAGAAATAGAAGCATACATCCCAAATTCCATCAAGTTACCGTCAAAAGGAAAGCTCTGGTTCGACAGAAGATGCGAAAAAGCCGTAGGTAGGAAACAACAAGCCTACAAGTACTGGCAGCAAAATTAAACCGCTGAAAGTAGCTATTATTTTTCCGAAGCGTTCCAAGCCCCATCATAGTTACCGAAGCGAGAAACGAACGCAAACGTGTGATTGACGAAACAAAGGAGAAACACAATCAAAGAACCAGGAATAAACTTTTGCAATGCCCCAGTGGCTCCAGGAATTTCTGGTCGGCAGCAAACGCATCGTCGCTTCCACCTTTGACAGACGAACGCGGCGTCACGGCGACTACAGCTAAGGAAAAAGCTCACCGAAATTTTTTCATCGCATTGTGCCTTAAACGTCCCCCATGGCATGACTCTCGCCACCAAATCGGACATCTTCACTACCATGACAGAAGTTAAGTTTAGATAAGATTTAGCTAGATACGCAAACGGCATCAGACCCATTTTTCCAGACTTTTCTCTCCGTCTTACCGAAAAGGGATACCTATTTTCTTGGAAAGTCGCTCGAGTGCAACCTGTTCCAAAAAATGGCTAGAAAACCACCCCCTCAAACTATCGCCCAATTGCCTTGCTTCCAATAATCTCCAAAGTCATGGAACGTGTAGTCAATCAGCAACTAGTCAAGTACCTCGAGACCAATGGAATAATTAGGATAACCAATACTGCTTACGCAAAAAGGGATCGACAGGAGATATATTGGCCTATGCCGCTCATATATGGAGTAGGGCAACTGAGAACTACGGAGAATCTTGAGCGATTGCGTTGAATATTTCGAAGGCATTTGAATGACTTTGGCATGACGGATTGTTCAACAAACTGCCGGCCTTCGGACTGCCAGGGTCTCTCTGCAGCTGCCTTGCCACTTTCCTTAAGAATCGATCACTGCACATTGCAGTTGATGGACATATCTCAGACACATTCACCATTAATGCGGGAGTGCCTCAGGGTGCAATACTTTCACCAACCCTGTTCCTCATCTATATTAACGACCTGCTGACCGAAACCAATAATCCTGTTTACAGTTTTGCAGATGACAGTACACTTGTCTCCCAATTTAGATCAGAAAAACCTTTACCAGCGACTGAGACTTATCACCGCAGACAGGAGCAGATTACAACAATTAATCAAGATCTGGAGAAAGAAAGTTCGAACCTGGGGCGACAGGAATTTGGTCGAGTTCAATGCATCAAAAACCACGTTTACCAAGAAAGCCAATAAACATGATCAACCATTCCTTCATCCTCGTCAATCGGACTACTAGCAATATGGCCGCCCAGAAGCTTGGTGCGCTATTTCGCAACAAAAAACTGTATACACCGCAGCAGCTGCTATTGCTCTACAAAGCGCAAATAAGACCGTGCTTAGAATATTGCTCACACATCTAGGGTGCCGCACCTAAGAACACCCCAAAGTTGCTGGATTCCATTCAGAGAAGAGCTGTGCGTCTCGTCGACGACTCGGAGTTGACCCGGGATCTGGATAGTCTGGAACACCGCAGACATGTGGCCGAGATAACCCTGTTTTACAGATATTTTCACACCAGATGTTCCCAGGATGTTGCCCGCATTAACCCGCCCCCAGAAACGCATGTCAGATGGTCGCGACAGACGGTAAGAGCGCACCCGTTCATTGTACAACTGTAAACACCTAGAACGTCGCTTTACAAGGATTCCTTTGTCTGGTGCACTGCATCACTGTGGAACTCGCTCTCACTAATTACAACCTACAACCATTCAAGAACCGTACCTCCCTTTAGTGTGTGGGCCACTGCTCTAAAAAAACATTTGGGGTAGGTATCAGAAAAAATAAAGAAATTATACTTTTTCACACTAATTGTGTAACATACGCAACATAATTTCTCTTTCAATTTGTAATTCAATCAAATTTTAGTTGATGTTTTGTAAAACTTATATAAAAATGTTTGATGACATAAATATTAGGAATAAAGAAACGTGAAGAAATGACTAAATATACATTTCGTGCTACCATTTTGCGAATTGCAGTCACAGCATCTATCATTTCCTGGTATTTCTTGTATATACTTGATAATGGCCTGCTGAAGTTCTATAAAACTATTAACTTTATCCCCTTCTGGTTTATTGCTATCATCAAAAGCTTTCATTAAGGCCATTTCCTTGCAATTTATTAATACTGACATCCATGCTCTTTGATCGGATTCGTCTTCGGCTTGGAAGTGGTAGGTTCTATTGTCTAAAAAGATAGAAATAAAATTATTTATATGCACAAGAACTGCATAACCGAGGAAATTAAAAATAATATATTTTGTGAAATAATGTAGATTAGATACTATCATCGTAATTGATATAATAAAATAAAACATCAGAATGAAATCTGTATAGCAGTGGCGAGTCAGGATAAGAACGCCGCTCGCGCTGGTTTAAAAAAGCATTGTAGCGCAGTTCAATTCTTGACGGCGGCAGAAACTTTAGTACGTCATCCAAAATATTTGGTGGCCGGCATCCTTTAAAAGGAATCTATATGGACCGATTCACACCAGCAAACAGCTGGGTGGAACCGAATATTCCGTGGAGATGAATGGACAGCTCAAGCTTTGCCGATGTAACGATAGGAATATCTTGTGAAAGAAGGGTTGAAAGGTGATGGATGTTCGGAGCTTACTATAATTTGTAAGCCTCGTTTAGATAGAAGACGTAAGAAAAAAACGGAAACCTTAAATTAGAAAAGCCAACGACCGTGGAGATTATTAATATTTTGCAATTGACAATTCTATCTCAATTTTAGTACTGATTTTGTTGATTTTAAAATTATAATTTTTAACCTCGCGAAGAAAACTATTAGGGATTAAATTGACGAATTATAAAATTACTAGCTGAAAACCCAACATTACCAATTTCAACTTTTGTGTAACCAAAGCAAATATCTTACTTTGAGTAAATAAATTTAAATTGTTGTACATTGACAAGGGCAATACGTTACAAAAAAAAATTTATTGGGTGGAACGTAAGAGAAATTTTTTGACCTACATCTAGATGAAAACTGAAAAATAGACATCAAAACGTACAAAGAATAATATATACAAATACAAATAATTTGTATTTGTATATATTATTCTTTTGTACGTTTTGATGCCAATTTTTCACTTTTCATCTGGTCATAAAATTTCTCTTACGTTCCACCCAATAAAATTAAAATTTTTGTAACGTATTGCCTTTGTCAATGTATAACAATTTAAATTTATTTACTCAAAGTAAGATATTTGCTTTGGTTACACAAAGGTTGAAAATGGTAATGTCGGGTTGGCACCTAAAAGTCATTTAAACAGAATCAGCGAAACCGCAATTTATTTTATAATTTTTAAGGATACAATTATTATATCCTTAAACATAGGATACAATTATTGTATCCTTATACATTATAAAATAAATTGCGGTTTCGCTGATTCTGTTTAAATGACTTTTAGGTGCCCCGAAATTTAAACCTTCATTCGAGTAACAAAAAAAAACTTACACGATATTAAATCAAATCCTCTCTTATCTTCCGAAACCATTTTGATTTGACATGTGAGCAGATTCACCCTTGTTGGAGGTTTATTTTCATCCGCGTGGCAAATATCTAAGTAACCCTCGGCTTGTACCCTGCATTTCCGCTTTTGCCAAACTCTTCTCATTTTTCCTTCGGATTTTTTTAGCAAATGTCCCGTTCTGGTAACTCCATGATGTTTGTCACCTTGCAGCTGATGTAGAGAATATCCTGCTGCACCTTTGTCGATTTGGAAGCATGTCTAAAAGTGGTTTTCGAAGATTTAACGAGAAACAATAATTTGACTTGCTAAAAACAAATATCTTGCCAAAAACAAATATTTTTTTCTGTAATATTTTTTAACCCCTAATTGATTGGTACTTAAGAAATATTCTATAGTTATAACGTAATTCGAATTTATCAAAAAGATTAAATTTTCAGCTTAAACGGTGCAGTCTACTTACTTACGATTAGTTATTAACTTTAGTTAATTTCAAATGTTCAATATCCGTAATCCTACTCTATATTATATAAACATAAAATCATTAAGAAAACATGTATAAGTAACTCACATCTCCTTTATCCAAATTGGTAGTTGATTTTATTAGATTTCTCAAATCGGTCAGTTTTCGTTTCTCTTCATCTTGCGCTTGCTTGATTTTTTGAAGTTTTATACTAAGATCTGCTACATAATTACCAAAATATTCTATCGTCTTTAGTCCATCTTGAAAGTAACTAAAAGCCAACGAATAATAAGAAACCATCACGAACGTTTATGCTATGCCTGGAATGGCGAGAAAATCTAGACATACCCAGTAATACAGCAAATAATGACGGAGAACGTTCTCTCGAACAGATCGATCGAGAAATGCCGACAGTTAGGGCGAGTCGTTAATAAATAGACCCAATAAATTTAACCAATTCGTTATTACGCGGCAAGTGTAATTTTTAAAAATTCTGCATTTTCGAAAGAGATACACGATAAATTGCGATACACGATATATTGCTAAAAAATTAAACAACTTTGATGAAATTTTCTGGACTCCATTTGACGGTCTTCCGAATCCTACTCAAATTAGAGAAAATCGGAATATGGCCAGTATTTTTTTAGGACAGTTATATTTCTGAAAAACGAGCCACTTTGGGTCTTTCTAGCCCAGAAAAAATCAGGAAGGTCGAAAAAACTGAGACGACAGTTCGATAGGGACTTTAGAGCAGAGAAGCTTTCTATATGCTTCTCAGTTTCGAAAATGCCGGGAAAATGGACTTTTGAGGAAAAATGTGAAAACATCAATTTCTAAATTATGGTTTATATTTTTTTCTGGAATTTTTTTTTTATATAGAAAAGCCGATCACTTGACGAGAATCTACGCCAAAAGCCGTATAAAAGGCCATTTTCGAAATGATGCCTTTTATAGAGGGTGAGGTAGTTGAATTTAAAGTTTTCCCCATTTCGAGTCACAAATTATGTAGATATTGCACACCATATTAAATATTTGCTATTTTTTATACATATAGACTAGGAATTGACAGATAGAAAATGTTATTTTTTTGTTTCCAACTACCTAGGAAGTTAAAATTTTCAGTAGAAGTAGCTCGGGTAAAATGAGGAAACCTGAATGAAAACTAAGATAAATGTTTTTGTACAACGAATTTCTCAACAGTAGCGTGAACGTGTTATTTGAAGCCTCTTCATCAGAAATGATAATCTTGGCAATCACTTTGGGTGCTCGGCTATGCAAAACATTTTTTTTTAAACATTCTACCCCACTGTGTTAAAACTGTCAAAAAGACACAAACCTGGCACCTGTCAGGCGAGCGCCATATTTCTCCGTCAGCAAAACACATTATCGTTTATATTCCATTTAACGCATGTACAGTTGAGGAACTTGAAATCCGGACAGGATTTTGTCATATTGTAAGTGTGCCGTTGTTCAAACCTTGAAAACCTTCCAGCTACAGAAAATCTTACTTCCCTGCAGTTAGTAAGAAAAATAGGGCTGGCGTTTCACTGGGGTTTTTTTTACTGCACAAATAAAAAATTCTGACGGTTGGTTGTTTTACAGACGAAAAGGAGTTTCAGTCCACAGTCGAGTTGCAATGGTAGAGTAAGAGTATTAATGGAGTAAAATACCGAGGAAAAGTAGTAAAAAAATTTGTTTGAGGTATAACTAGTTCAGACCATTAAAATATGATTACATATGTTCCTGGCTATATGAAATGGGTGATTACGACTTTTTTATAGGTTCAGACTTTTTTTATAGTTAAAAACCTCGAAAATTTTAATAAATCAGTTTGCCCACTTTTTTATACATAACACCTCATAACTCTGGAAATACTGCGTATATTAAAATAATTTTTCTTGAAATGATATATAACATTTAAGCGAAGACAACAGTCATAATGTTTTCATTGATTTTACTATCATTTTTTTTAATGGTATATGAACTTGAAAGTTTATATTTTGAATAAGCTACTTTTCGACCAGTGACAAACTTTTTTATTTTTCAAATTTTCTGGATGTCACCAGCCTGAAAGTTTTAGCCAAAAGTATAAAAAAGTTATAAAAAAAAACATCCAGTCCTCTAGGTATAATACTTTTCGAGTAATCCACCCTCCAAGCTGTTATGTTATTCGACTACCTCAATATGTATCAGTACATATATGGAAAAAAAAATCGTTTACCTTTTTAGATGTTGTTGGAATGCCTCATCCGTAGGAGGTAATTCTGATGCTGGCCGATTTGTAGTTCGTGTTAACTTATAACGTAATTCGTTAAGGTTGCGAATTCCTGGCACATTGTTCTTATACAAAACAGAATATATTGCTGACATACATCAATAGCGTCTTTTTCAGAAAGTTCTGGAAGCTTCTCGAGGTCTTCCAACTTCTCGACATGTTTAAACAAAACATCAAAAGCCGTTTTTTTCCTATTTTGTAAAATGCATTCGTTGTATCGCAACCAGTAAGACAGTGAACGGCTAATAATTTTTTACAAACTTTTTGTCCAAAATTTGCCACAATTTGGGACAAGACACAAAGTGCGTACTTGTATATATACTGCGGCCCAATTGCATGAATACGTTATGTCCGGTCATATCAGGAATCATACAGTAATAATGAATTAGCAAAATGAAAATATCAGTATTTACAGATTTTACTAAAATCGAATTGCAACTTGGAAGATCATTTAAGACGTGAAGTATTTTATTCTGGTATCTGCTTCTTTTTGGTTACTATTTAATTTTTCTAAACTTTGCGTATTACCGTTTCTGGTTATCAGAAAACAACTTTCAGTATTTTTAAATCCTCCTGCTATTATTATTTCTTCCTCATTATCAAGTATAGATGGTCCCTTTTCCAAAAAATAGTTGGTTAAATAATTTAAAAATGATTGCTTATTTGAAGAAGACTTTATAAATTTTTTAAATTTCGGAACTTTTCGAGCACCGGATACTTTAAAAACCTCAGTAAAATCTCCACGTCTTTTTCTTTCGGCATTTTTTAATGAATTTGAAGAGTAAGTATAAAACATCAAATTTATCAGTTTTGCTTTGTGTTTTCGTCCTTCCTTTCAGTGGCGTGCAAACCAGCCCCTGCAAACCCTGCAGTGCGGGAGGGCCCCTTCTTATATTTGTCTTAAATAACTTCACCAAATTTTGTATTGAATTAACATTTATTAAAACTTTTATATATTTTAATTGTTATGTTTAAATTAACTTTTGTATAAAGTTAATTTAATTTTTGGCATGATAGTTTGTAGCCCATGTTTTATGTGCATTTAAATAATTATCTATCTAAGTGCGAATTAGCTTAATTTTTAAACTCTATCGAGTATTCGCATTATCGCAAGAAATCCGGACAACGTCCTCATTGTTGATACAACGCAAGATATTAGTAAGAAAGATCAGGTAAGTCTGTGATCCGGTACATCAATACCAAGGGTAATAAGAAGAAGTACAATGTGGCAGAATCTTTCTTAGAATGTTTCGAAATGATAGAACAAAGGGCAACGGACTTTGAAAATGAAGTGCTTGCATTTTTAGAACAGGGAATTTCGCTTAACAAATGTAGAGAACAGAGCTATGATGGAGCCGCAAATATGAGTGGTAAGGTATTTTCTGGTATAGTTTATGATATAATTAAACATGATATTCTAATAAAAAGAAAATTATACGTTTTTTACTTTCCAGGTAAATACTCCGGACTACAGGCTTTAATTAAAAAATGACAGTCTACTGCTGACTATATCCACTGCACTGCACATAGCCTGAATTTAATTTTAAATGACTCAGTAAATAATATTGTCGAAATTAGGATTTTTTTGATACAATTCAGTGTTTATATGTCTTGTTTATCGAAAGGCTACCACGCTGGCAAAGTCTGAATAGTGAAATAAAAGATAGCGGCACTGATCAATTCACTCTAAAAAAACTTTCTCCTACAAGATGGTCATCAAGAGCCGATAGTATTATATCGCTAAAAAACGAACTATTTAGCTGTCGTGAAGTGCTTGTCAAACTTGTCTGTAGTGGTTAAGAAAAAATCTGATAAAGACGAGGCAAAAGCACTGCTAAAGAAAATAGAAAATTTATAGTTTATCCTTTTACTTTCATTTCAAGGTAAAGTTTTTGAATACGTAAATTTACTTTCAAGAACATTACAGAGCCAGTGTTACCAGGTCTACTATTTTTATAGTAGATCTACTATTTTTGAGCTTGGCTGTATACCTATACCATAAACTAACCTATAAGGGACTCACCGGCTCGTCCTTTGAATCGTTTAAACGTCAATGGCGTTTTACTTACGACTTGTGTGTCGGCGTGTTTACTCAAAACCGACTGAATAATATTAAATAGGGTCGTTTTTAGTTTTATTTGAAACCTAGACAGTGAATTTGTAATCTACTATTTGTTTTAATCAATCTGCTATTTTTTTTTTACATCAATCTACTACCTAACTATAAAACTGATCTGGCAACACTGCAGAGCACTGAAATCGATGTTGGTCAAGCAACATATTTAATTCTAGTGTTTTCGTTAAGCTACAAAATATTCGAGACAATTATGAAGATGTTTTTAAAATGTCCGTAGGGACCGAAAAAAAATGGAATATAGAGACGAACTTAGAAAGCAAGAAAACTAAAAAAAAACAAAAAAAAAATTGATGAGATGGCTGTTGATGAGCCTATTGAAAATCGTACCAAATATTTAAAGATATCGGTATTTTACGCATCTCTAGTTTTAGTTCTTCCAGTTACATCAGCCGAATCTGAGAGGACTTACTCAAAGTTAAAATTAATAAAAAACTTGATCAACGATGGCTCAAAGCCGTCTTAGTTCCTTGGCAATAACTTCTATAGAAGACGAAAGAGCAAAGCATGTAGATTTGGACGCAGGAGCAGATAAATTCTTGTCTACATATTATAAACGTAGAACGTAGAAGTTGTAGATAGATTAAATCAATGAATATTACTAACTTCCTTTTTTGTGTCTACAAACTATGATTTCTATGTATTTTGTTTATAAGACAATTCTTATTTTTTATAAATCAAGAATTATAAATATGTATTATATAAACATGTGTCTTTTTCCTGTTCTTTTTTAAATTCTAGGAATGATCGGGGGGGCCCCGTAAAAAAATTTGCAGGGGGGGCCCAGAAAAATTTTGCACGCCACTGCTTCCTTTAAAATTTTAGTAACAGATATTTCTGCAAGGTCGCTAAAAGTAATGAAAGAGGCAGCAACTAATTCTTGCACAGATACCATTCCGTCAATAATAATTGAATCTACGGCGGGACATTCGGTTATGTTTGGTGCAAAACTTTCTATTTTTCTTGCTAAATCAGATTTTGCCGTCTTCCTCGTCGTACCATCCGCGTGAAATAAAGATAGTGGAACCAATGTTAATTAGTGCGTTAATTTATCTGACAGGTCTAGCTCTTGAAAGCATGACAAAGCTAGTCTGTTCTAGACAAAATACATAAACCCAAAACAAAATGCGCGTATAAGTGCTGAAACATACATTGCGTTTTAGCGGGAGCGTTTTAAAGGGTCCTGTTTGGCGGCAACATGTTATCGCCGCGTTCTGTCGCTGCGTCTTGACCGCATATGTGTAGACTGTTCACAAGGTTTTAATGCACCACTCACGTTAAAACCAATAGAACCGCACCGGCTAAAATCCGTATCGTCTGAAAGAGGCCTTAGGTTGGCGTCGTCGCCCGGCCGGGCGCCCGGCTCTGCAGTCGCCGCGCATGAATAACAATAAATATTTCAAAAACTATACATGATAATTGATTGCGGTTTTTTTTTAAAGCTTCTTTGTAGTTTTAGCTAAAACTTTTACGCTGGTGACACCTAGAAAAAGTTACAAATAAAAAAGTTTTTCGCTGGTCGAAAAGCAGCTTATTCAAAATATAAACATTCAAGTTTATATACCATTTAAAAAAAATAAGAACAAAATCCAATAAAAATATTATGACTGTCGTCTTTGCTTAAATGTTATTTATCCTCTTATGAAAAATTATTTTTTTTACTACTAACATGATAAATCACCATTATTTACTCCATTCCTCAAATGAGAAGTAACATTTCTCACCCTAGGTAAATAATAATATTAAATAAAACCTAGGTCAATAATGAAACGGAAAATGTCAAAATGTCAATTTGACAACTAGTTGTCATTTCGGATTATTTGAAAAATGAGTAGGAAATGATTAATTTCAAAATCTAATCACTTCAAATAATGATAAAGATTGTATCAGTGCTATTAGAGTCATACACAGTATGACTCACTTTTCATGACTTCCCATAATATTCTTATTAATAATGCGATTTTGTCAAAATTTAGATGGAAAGAAGGTACTTTGTATGTATGGAGCTGTCAGGAGATTATGTTACGATATCTGTCAATTAGACAACTGAACTTCTAGGCTACTTGATATTTCGAACTATTTGAAAAATAAGTAGAAAATGACTAATATAAAAATCAAATCGAATCAAATATGGTAATATATCAGTGTTAGTAGTAAAAAAAATTCTATATATACCTCGATTGAGAAGGCCATTATTAACCTCGCACATTATATCCTTCGGCGCTACGCGCCTCAGGGTATAAAAGTGCTCGGTTAATAATGGCTTACTTCTCAACCTAGGTATATAATATAGTATTATTATAGAGAGTATTTTCAGAGTTATTAGGTGTTATGTATAAAAAAGTGGGAAACTTGTTTTATTAAAATTTTCGACTTCTTTAGCTATAAAAAAAAATCTGAACCAATAAAAAAAGTCGTAATCACCCATTTCATATACCCAGGAACATAGGTAAACATATTTTAATGGTCTGAACTGGTTATACATAAAAAAAAATTTTTTGAAGGAAGCGACTTTTTATTTGTATTTTACTCCACTATATATAGACCCAAAATGTTCCTAAAAGCGGTCGTTTCTCGGTCAATATGAATAAGGGGTTTAATGCAGGTATACATGAATATTTGAGAAACCAAAAATGTTACCGTCTCTGAATGTTATCTTAGTTTTTGTGTCAAATTATGATGACTTATTTATTTACTATATTGTAATTTAAATTTCTGTTGGCTTCCGAACTGCTGTTATTATTGTTAATAAACATAAATAATTAATTACTCTACTGTGTATTGTATTTCGCTCAAAAGCGAAACGTGAAAATGAATTAATCAATAAATAATTATAAATTATTAATAATTATATCAGGTGTTGAAAACCTTTCCTTCATTAAGGTTTACCAGTGTTGACAACCGGGCAGGTGAAGAAAAGCACAACTTACCAAAAAGCATGAAAGTCACAAAATTATGATTTTGATATCCGGATTTCAAATTTGCTAACTGTACAGGGTGTCCCAAATTCGACAACATTGGGATCTCGGAAACTAGAAAAGATGCGAGGTCGGTTAAATGGAGGCAAAGTTGCCCAATTTGATGCTGATCAAAATGCCATCTATAAGTTTGAAAATTCCGAATACTACCGAAGATTTTGAAAAAAACCGAATATTCGCGATTTTATTTTAATTTTTTATGACTCTATTTGAATAGATATAGCAAAATAAATTTCAAATTCTCATTGCTACTTTTTCTGTTCTACAAGATGGTGTTAACAGATTTTCAAACCGACGTTTCGTATTTGAGCTGCCATCATTAACTTTGTTCTTTTAAATACGGTACTGAATTTTTTATTACGGATTTTGAGAGCTTCTAAGGTCTCAAAACCAATTATGTATCGCACTTATTTAAAAAATTCATACTAATGGTATTTTCCATAAGCACTCATGTGTTAGAGTGAGACAGAAAATAGTGGATTTTTTATATTAGTTTTTAAGAGCTTCTGAAGTGCCAGAATGAATGATATATCGCACTTTTTCGGAAGAATCATTTTAATGGTTTCCTAATAAGATCTTATCAAAAATTAGTTTTCTGTCTCTCTCTAACATATGATTTCATATGGAAAATGCCATTAATATGAATTTTTCAAACAAGTGCGATACAGCATTGATTTTAAGACTTTAGAAGCTCTCAAAATCCGTAATAAGAAAATCCAGGGCCGTATTTAAGAAAATAAAGCTGATGATGGCAGATTGAAGACAAAATGTCGGTTTGAAAATCTGATAACACCATCTTGCAGAACAGAAAAAGTAGCAATGAGAATGTGAAATTTATTTTGATATATCTATTTAAATAGAGTCATAAAAAATAAGAATGAAATCGAGAATATTCGTTTTTTTCCAAAAATCTTCGGAAGTATTCGGAATATTAAAACTTTTAAGGTGGCATTTTGATCAGCATCAAATTGCACAACTTTTCCTCCATTTAACCGACCTTGTATCTCTTCTAGTTTCCGAGATCCCAATCATGAGGCTCGAATTTGGGACACCCTGTACATTAAAAGAATCGGTTCCCCAGTGTCACTAGCGGTGAAGTGAAATAATTTGCGCTGTTGACTTACCTCTAACTTGTTTTTTGAATAAATTGAAATATAGTAGCCGCTTTCCCATTAAACTCTTGGTTTTTTTATGTATAAAAAATCACCGAGAGCGTCTTTTGAGTGAGTTATCATACAAACAATACTTGTGATTAAGAAACACCTGGAATCAGGGAATTTAGAAATCTATCCACAACTGATCGCCGACACTGAGAACATAATTGTCAAAGCAAGTTGTGAAAGCTGGTTAGATATAAAGAAATACAGGAAATAACCTGTGATTGAGGAAGTGGATCGTTATAAAATAAGCTAGAACTAGTAGGTAAATTAATATATTTTGAAATTCCGAGTAAGTTAAAATTAATATATTTTGAAATTCGGGTCACATTTTTTTAAAATGAATTAGAAATAAATCCAAATTTGGGCTCAAAGCCATAAAAGGAATTTCACTTATTGTTTTGCCGGGAAGTTTTCAGTCAACCAATGTAACTAAATCACAGAAATCTCAGTATTGTGCAAATAAATTTTGAAACAACTAGAGCGCAATCGAGTAAAACTAATTATATAATCGTATCATTAAATGTTTACTTACTTTGTTTGTGCGTGATAATATTCAACCAAACTTTGGAGTAAGTCTATACCCTTCTTAGTTTTGATTTCATTGTATTTAATGAGGTACTGAAAAAAATCATAATTTCTACATTAGCATGTATGATTTATCACATCGACAGAGTGAGATTCGTATTTATTGAAGTGCTTATGTCTTCGGTTGCAAATAATCTTAAGTTCATAAACTAATGTAAGTATTTTTCTCCGGCATTTCAATTCAATTTGCGCGAACATCCAATATCTCTCGTGACCCCTATTCAGTATCGCCTCTCACAGATTCTAATACTGTTACTTTAAATTATTTATTTTAGGACATGATTCCCATTAAAAAATATATTAAACTTGCATTTTACAGTTTTTAAAACGATGCTTTCTGTATAGCCTGCAGGG
>MU182902.1:220566-255716 GCA_016904865.1 Pissodes strobi | reverse complement strand
GAGAGCATACCACAGGGGACAGCGTCCAACCAGAACTCCATGCGTGTACAGACCCCAGTTCCGGTGGAACTCCGGAACGACGCGTCCGTCGGGACGTCACTGGCTGGTCAGGGGTTGGTAGGGCAACCTACCAGCACTTCCTCTGTCCGGTCTGGAGGCGGCCGAGGGGCGCGCGACGGCGACAGCCGGCTTTCTTACGGGCCACTGCCGGTTAAGAAGGCACTTGGAGGGAATACAATTGAAAACGAGGACAGTTGCCGGTTAACCCAAACTAACCCAATTTAACCCCGGAACACCTTCTCACGGAGTGCGAGGCGGTCGCGAACAGGCTAATGGCCTGCTTCGGGTGCTGCATCTTCGAGCAGGAGGAATTTCCATCCATAGAACTATCCAGACTACTTTCAATGCACTGAACGTGAATGAGGTACTCTGATTGAGAATCACATCAACGGAAGCAATAGATCTGTACAGGTCACAGTATATTAACACCCACCATAATATCATTCATTCGTTCATTCATTTCATAACTGTTTAAATTTGGGAACAGCCGTTGTTAGAATTTTAGTGTGCCGTACACTGTGTGCGCTGTTTTGTTCTGTATATTAATACTCAGCGATCATATTTCCTGGGAAAGGAAAAAAAATAACGGTAAAAATAATTACTATTTACAAAGTTTGGGTTGGGCATGGTCACCGGGCATGGTCACCACACATTTTTCAGGTGGCCCCCCATAAGTTGGTCGCATGGCGCCCCACGATCCTTTTGTTTTTTTTAACGATTTTAACGACTTTTGGGTGAACATTCGGCGTGGCACTCCAAAAATTTTCTGCATCCAGTAGGGGTCCTGGCTGGTTTCTTGTATATACTCTTTTGCCTCTAAATATTTCTGGTCAGCCTATGTCAAACTAACAAATTTGACATTTTGATATTTTCCGTTTCCGTTTCATTATTGACCTAGGTTTTTTTTAATATTATTATTTACCTAGGGTGAGAAATGTTACTTCTCATTTGAGGAATGGAGTAAATAATGGTGATTTATCATGTTAGTAGTAAAAAAAAGGCTTTTATATGGGTGTTCTTCATAACATAACCTATTTATTTATTTTTTCTTTTGGTTTAAAAAAAAAAAACAATTTCTATAACCCTTGTCTCTGCTATAACTATACGTTAGTCAGCTAGGCCACAAGGTATTTTTTCTAATCTAGTTAAATTTTACCGCTTTTCGAATTCCTAATAGTAATTTCTGCAAAAATCACTTACTTTTATGTTTATGTTTGAGAATTATGCTGTTGCCATTACAAACATCGTCCCCACTTGCATAGGTGACCACAGTCCAGTTAGATGCTATAAATGCGTAATTATTATCCATTTTATACATAACTTTAACATAAATCTGCATAAACAAACAATTTAATAATTAAAATTTAAAATGTAAGGTTAGTTTTAGTTTATTATTTGAAATTATTCGCCATTTTGGTGCTAGGTAGCCCGCTGATTAAAAAAGCGCTTTTATTTAGCGCTAACTACGCTAACGTTCGCGTTTCTGTTGAGGGGTAGTTCAATACCGATTAACCGATTGGACCCGTTGAACATAGCCATGGCGTAACGTATTGAACTGTCATATTCATATTTGTCGATGTCATCTAGTATTCAGCTTTTCAGCTTCTAACGCAGAATTCCATGAGTTAAACAAAGACATATATCATTTATTTTTGCAACAGCGTTGACACGACTTTGGCTCCATCTACAATCACGTTTGGTGATGCTAGATAAAGAGAGCGCTATACGGAAATGCATTAAGTAAAAGAAATGGCATGATGGAACAAATTTTCTATTTTACTTAACTGTCTCTCCCTTGTCTTGTCTATTATTTTTGTTTCGCCATTGCACATGTACGATTTCGCATCGAAAATTTAGTAGGAGCCCTAGCCTCTTGTTGTAGTCAGTGTTGCCAGGCGAATACAATTAAGTTATAAACTTCTAACGCTCCTACTAATTTTTGTTGCCTATGGAAACTGATTTCGTTGCAGTAGTTGCGCTGTGCTCTTTCAGAAGACGGAGCTCAGATATAGGTAGTTGGGAGAGATGGATAGAAACACTCGGTCTAAAAAAGGCTCGGTTTATTAACTTCATATTGAGTATGGAAGGTTGTAAGTATTACCAAAATATTCGGGAATGCATATCTCGTAAGTCCTCTGGGATATTCCTCGCGAAAATGTTAACCACGAACAGCAGCGAGAGAGAGAGGAAGAGCTAGCCTGAAGGGCTGTTAAAATTAGACTGACGGGCGGATAGATTATTTGATCTGGCTGAATATTTAGTTACGTAGTTTACTTTTTATTTGTAGTTAATTTAAACAGAACTTTGCCTTATGGCGTTATTAATTTTCGCTGATTCACTTTTACGGCCTGATCAGAGTGGCTTTTCCCTTTCGGTAGTTCGCACTGATAGGTCTTTTTTAAACGTGCATGATCAGAGGGGCTTTTCCCTTTCGGTAGTTCGCAGTGATAGGTCTTTTTTAAACGTGCCTGATCAGAGTGGCGTTTCCCTTTCGGTAGTTCGCACTGATAGGTCTTTTTTAAAGTGAGAGCTTTGATCTGCCAGAGGGGCTTTTCCCTTTCGGTAGTTCGCACTGGAGATCAAAGTCTGCCGGTATGGGCTGCTGCACAGCTTTTATACCAAACTTTGACCTCTAATTCGAGTACTGTTTTGAATTGTCAACAAGGTTAATCATAACAGTTTATACTTTAATTAACAACAATTTATAATTGCGATTCAAGGTTAAGTTCAAACTTTCCACTGTATGATTTTATGTTAGTTGACAATATAAATGAAATTTTAATATTCAAGCAGTCGCTATGCAGTATTCTGTCTTGACACACCACACCGAACGAATTTGAAACAAATCTTGATCTGTTTATTTTCCATCCCATTTCTAAAGACCCGGATGGCGAATATTCTAAGTCGCATCGTGCTTCAGAAGAATTTTGCAAGACAATAGGAAGGAAAGAGCGATCGACAAACTTTTACCAAAGACTGTAAGAAGCTCAGTTATGAGGCTTACAGGTACGCTTCGGGTGGATGTACCAGAGCCATAGCCTGGCTAAAGAGGTAATTATAAATATTGCAAAAGACGGAAAACCAGATTTTTTTGCAAAGTTTCTAAGAATTGGATGTGTTTAGATAACGTAACAGTTTGTGTCACCGCCTATTTAATTCCATCGTGTTAGTCAAATTTGTGTATCTGAGTTTCCTGTAACATATATATTTTAATAAAAATGTGTTAGATATAATTCTTTTTTTCATTCATTTAAAAAAAAAATAATAAATTACAAGCCATTTTTTATCCCTGATCAAGATATAGAAAAACTAGTTTTAATAAGACAATATTTTGTAAATTATATCAAATGTGGTTTAGAAATTATTATTTTAATAGGATTTTGACATAAAAAAGTTTGTATAAGTTTTTGTTACTTTAATTATAGTCCTCACAAACCCCACTCGACCAAATGTGGTACATATGAGCCACCCGACGACCGGAGGGTTAAGGCTTTCACATCGACGAAAGAAAAAAGTTGCCAGATGAAAAAGTGAATGGCGTTTTGACGAAAATCAGTTACGCTTTTACATCCACTCTCTACAGGAGTAAAGAAAATAAATTTAATATCTTCCCGTTTGTTTTCATTAATATTATAAAAATCAGAAGCTGCCACCTCTTGTAAAAACAAAATATCTACAGTATTCATATGAACAACTTCTTTTAAAAGATTTAATTTTAGGTCTGAAGATATTGTACAAATGTATACTATGAGTATCGAGTATGATGCCAACGAGTTCGTACTAACAGAGGTGGCAGTGCAATAATTACCTACTTATTTTGTCTGGTATTTAACCGGTTTCCAAGGGAGGTTCTGCATTTACTTCGTGTGCCCATGATATATTTTGTTTTTTCAAGGTTGGTGGTTTTGATGTTTGCTTTCAGTTGATACCTGGTCCGGATTTCTATGACGTTTCAATACAGCTTATTCAATACCAGCTACTCATATCTACCGAAATCGGAAAGTTGGAGTGTCGGGCACTGTGCCTACTTGGCAGTGCCCTGCCCTGAGCGGTTCAGTTCCACGGTCTCGAAATTTTTCAGGCAATGTAATGACACGAAGCGAACTGAATTTAAAATGAATATTCGCTTCAAAATCCACGACAAATTCGTACGACGCCACGGCTATCGCCCTAAAAAAACCGGAAATTTCGGATTTCTACACAATTTTGCCATTTAAAATCGTGTTTAAACGGATTTTAGACGATAAAACTTCATATTTTAAATTAAACGAACTGTCAAAATTATTCAGATGCCCAGATGCTTAAAACAACATTAAGTCATGGCCCTCTTCTAAAATTTTCACTCGACTTTTCCAAATCAAAGGGTACCGCCGCAAGATGAGTAGCTGGTATTGTATAAGCTGTGGTTCTAAGCTGAGTGAGCTAACCAGTTTTTCATAACACTGAGTGCTGTTTGATTGTTCATTTCTGTCAAATCTTATTAAGGCTGATTTTCATATATAGGACTGTGCATCGACTGTGCGCCTACCATGCTGCGGGTCTTCTACACTTTCACAATAGAACTGGACGACCGCAACACGGTCGTAGCACAGTCCTTTATGTGTAAATGTAAATAAGGGCTTCAGTGCGTTTTATATGGAACATACAATTTCTTGATTTACAGTGAAAACGACACGGTAGGCGCACAGTCCTATATATGAAAATCAGCATTTAGCGGGTCTTCTTCGGGTTCTTCCATTGTTATTTCTTGTTTCATTTGTTGATTTTTCTGTGTGTTTTGGTGAGTTGTACCCACCTCGGTAGCTAATTGATTCATACTGCTCGCAAAGTTTTCTTGAGTTAACTCGTTCCTTGGTATATTTACCGGGCGACGTATCGATGCTCTAACGTTGTAGGCAGTTATGGATGGATGCGTAACTACGTATATAGTCTATGACTTGTAGCTTTGTCACAATTTCGGGCTTCATGCTAAGTGGATCCGCATTTCCGACATATTATTGCTTCTTGGCCTAGATAGGTTATCCAGTACTGTCTTCCAGAAATATTGACATATGAAGTTATCGCACGCTTTACCTTTGACATTTTTGTGTCGTTGTAACACTTGTATGGTAGATTGCGCCAGAAATCATTTTTAACGGATTCGATGGTTCCATATTGTGAAAGCTGTTTTGATTTCAAGGTCTGGCACCTCAATAGGTATTCTATGGATTTTTACTGTCGTTTTGGCACTCTGATTTTCTACGGGAACACTATTAGAAACTTGGTCTTTAGCTTCCCTTCAAATGACTCGAAGATCGTTGCAAATAATTCTACCTTAATAAATAATTTCTTTCCATATATTCCAAAGGAGATAACTTCTTCTTTCAGTTTTAATTATTCTTGTACAAAAGTGTGAAAATCCAATGCTGATATTTTATCGGGAATATCAGTGAAGTATAAACTAAATGCACAGCTTATAGACTACCAGCTACTCATCTCTACCGAAATCGGGAAGTTGGAGTGTCGGGCACTGCACCTACCTGGCAGTGCCCAGAACGGTTCATTTTCACAGTCTCGTCATTTTTCAGGCAATGTAATGACACGAAGCGAACTGAATTTAAAATGAATATTCGCTTTAAAATCCACGACAAATTCGTCCGAAGCTACGGCTATCGCCCTAAAAAGACCGGGAATTTCGGATTTTTATACAATTTAGCCATTTAAAATCGTTTTTAAACGGATTTTAGACGATAAAAAGCATATCATTATTTTAAATTAAACGAACTGTCAAAAGTATTATTCAGCTGCCCAGACGTTTAATAGTATATTATTTTATATGGAGGAAAAGTAACTTTTCCTCCAAATAAAATATACTGTTTTTTCTTCAAATGTCGACAAATTAATGCAAAAACATCTCTTTTTAATAGTAATAATAATAATTATTATTATTAAAGATAAGTGGGTTACCGTAAATTACCAGAAACTGATTACCGTAATTTACTGATAATTTACATAGAAAATTACTGGTTCTCGTGCTAAATAATTAACGTTATTTACCGTAATTTACCGTTATTTACTGTATTTTGTTGTAAAGTACAGGTTGATCCCCTATAATGTCGCCCCACCCCCCTTTAACTTTGTGCCCCGAAAAAATTAAAAGTATAGTTATGTAGGTACTGAAAAATACTTTTTTTCTGCGTGTAAAAAGTATGGGAAATATGATCAGTATACAGGGAAAAACAAAAAGTAATTTTTTTTTCAATGGACACCCTATATATGAATTTATTTTTCGATTCCTCGTAAAATTCAAAGCATATTTTATGTATTATGTTATACCTCTAAAGTTAGTAGTTTCACAGCTATAAACAGTTGAAAATCGGTATTAATTTTCACGTTGGTAGCAAGAAGATCATTAGAGATGGAGTAAAATGAATTTCACATTCCTATCTTCCTATAGGTAACAAATCTGGTACCTCGGTATGTACCATCAGTTAGCACCATCAGATAGCTCTTGGAAAGTTAAGATAGGAATGTGAAATATATTTTACTCCATTTTTAATGGCCTTCTTGCTACCAAGGTGAAAAGTAGCCAAAGTATCGATTTTCAACAGTTTATAGCTGTGAAACTACTGACGCTAGAGGTATAACATCATACATAAATTATGATTAGAATTTTACGAGGAATCGAAAAATAAATTCATATATAGGGTGATCCATTGAAAAAAATTAACTTTTTGTTTTTCCCTGTATACTGATCATTTTTCCAATATTTTTTATACGCAGAAAAAAAGTATTTTTCAGTACCTACATAACCATACTTTTAATTTTTTTTTGGGACACTAAAAATAAAAAAGTTAAAAGGGCGCGACATTATAGGGGATCACTCTGTACCATGTTTGTCAGCAATATGAACGATATGCGTTCGGGTATTTACTGCCGCCTGCCGGTTATTAGCCGAACCGGGGATTTACTGTCGGCTGTCATTCATTTCCATTCATTTTGATCTGTGTTGCTTTCGTTTTAAAATTAAATAATATTTAAAGAAAAAACAATGTTCTAGTCACAAACAAAAGAAACAATTCTTTATCCTACACCGATACTTACACACACCGTAATTTCATTCCTAAGTGGTAATTATATGATTATGACAAGTTATTTTTTTATACATGTACATGTACATGCTTCTTTGGAAAAATAGCAATTTTTATTTGTTAACTAGTTGGACGTTTCCGAAAGACAGTAATATACACAATTTACATTAATTTACGAATGGAAATCGCTATTAGTTTACTTGCAGTTTACGGCAAATTACGGTAATTTTTTGTTATTTACCATAAATATATTACGGTTATTTACCACAGTAATTTACGACACAAATTTATTATCACGGTAATTAATTTTGGTAATTAACACTCGTAAATTACCAGCGTAAATAACCAAAAATATAAATTACGGTAATTTTACATCACTGGCACAGGTAGTTGCTATAGTAATCTAACATAAAGCTGTCAGTGCACACTGTCAACAATTATTTTATTAAGATTGCGCCTCCTATTGCGTTTTAATTCCGTATTGATAAGCAGTTATTGAGTAAGTTCGACTAAATAATAACTAATTTGTTCCTAAATTAGTGATTTTTAGAAATGTAGTCACAAATTGAGTGATAAATACAAATTGTAGTTTAATAAATCTTGAGTTGTTGACGCTTATTTTGTTGTCTGTTTGTATTGTATCTATGTTGCTATGACAACACTTTTACCTCCGCCGGCGGAAAAGTGAAAAGTAAAGCTCCGGCGGAGGAAAAACGAAACTTCACGGCCGCCTACACAGTCGAGTAATGACGGATTTACTGACGTTTGAAGAAAAAACAATATTCATGGTCCTTTTCACTTGACTTTCCCAAATCAAAGGATGCCGCCACAAGATGAGTAGTAGCTGGTATTGAATAAGCTGTGCTAAATGTGTTGACTCTACTCATTGTTCTCGTTGTACAGAAAAGTTGGTGTAACAAAAAAAAAACAAATATTCACACTATTTATTTTATTTAACTCGCGATATACTTTTCGCGCCGGTTCAAAAGCGTTCCCGAAACAACGCCACCTACACGGCAACTCCAGAAATCAATGCGCCCTCTATGCGGAAAAAGTTTGAACCTAGAAATAGGGATGGCATCATCGAACCAAGAAACCGATGTATCGCTACATCGATACATCGGAAAGACAACATCGATGTCTTCGATGTAGCGATAAAAAAACATCGTTGTTGTGAAATATCGATGTTTTTTTATAGTGTAATTAAAATACATCATATTTTTTTAATACCTGGAATGAAATGTGTTATGTGTGATCGCTGACCAGTATAGGTACATAAATTACACGTTGCTGCATTGGGAAGAATTAAACAAGTTAAGAAAATAGCTAAAAATGTTTTATTTAAAAATGTAAATAACAAACGAGACAACCCCAAAATATTTTCTGGCCACCTGATAGAGATTTGGATATGTGGTTTTTAAGTGTTCCCATTCCTCTGTCGGGTTTTGTTTTAGATTTGAAAGCGGTGCAGAAAGGTACATTCGTGGTTCTGCACTAATTGTATCTTGTATCACCACTATTTGTTACATGTTTTAATCTAACATTTTGTTGCTCCATATATCAATTTCTTTATTCCGTAAATGTGAATTGTCGTTGTCACTATAGACTCAGGCGAAGAATTGTTTGACCTTCCTTCTTTGGAATTTATTTCGTTAAGGACGAGGCTATTTATTTTATTTAAGACATTTGAAGGCGCAATGGGATTATTAAAATGTAAATTTTTGAATTTGGAATCAAAATATCTACCATATGCTTATAAATTCGCGTGCCGAAGCGTTTTTCTAATTCTCTTAATAGGGAATCTTCACAGCACAAGGAAACACGGCATGATATTAATATTGCACGTCGGCGGGTCTGCCTCCGAAACGAGTCGTGTCGTGACTCGTTAGCAGAGCTTTTCAACAGCATGTACATAACATCGATATTCGTACATTGGCACGATGCATCGATTCATATCGAACATCGATGGAAAACAACGTTTCTTTTTCGATGTATCGATTTTTTTTAAACATCGATACATCGTTGCCATCCCTACCTAGAAAGCGAGTATCATCGATTATCGATCGGCATTTACAAGAGTCTAGCGACCCGACCAAATTTTCGAAACCAAAGGCCACCTATACTACATAGGTGCCTTGCGTGGAATATATTCACAAAGAAGGGGGATTCTTTGTGAATGTATTCGCGGAACACATGCAAGCTACTGTATATCGACTATAATACGGCTTTTATTAAATATATCCTGGTTTTTAGTTAAATAAAGCAACATATTTTGGAAAAAGTGCATCCAAAGTACGGGCACGTATTACAATAAGTAATATCACTTTTCGGATGGCCCTCCGCTCGCTGCGCTCGCTACGGGGGCTCAAGAAAAGCAAACTAACCTGGTGCTAACCTAAGACATACCCAAATTCAAGAAAAAACTGTTTAGAAACTTAACCTAAAAAAAAATAAAAAGAAAACAACGGGGTTTGAACCCGAGCCGCCAGCGCCGATAACTGCCGCTGCCGAGTTCAGACCTAACCATCTAGTCCTCTGGACCACTACACCTTATACTGCAAATCGATTGCATCACGAAGACATAGCGCGAATGCAATCGCTTGAGTCAACGCCATCTGCACTAGATGGCGTTAGAGTCGGTATCGAAAATTATATCGGGTCTACAGACGCTTTTTCGGCTTTGTCCATTTTACATGTGGTTTTCATCGAGATCGTATCTTTCAAAGCATTTATAGACTCGTGTATTCGTGTTTTTCATTTTTTGGAGAGAAAAGTGTATATCTTTGTGACTACAAACATAAAATAATGGCTTCTGGCTCGAAAACGAAACATAACACAAATTGTTGTGTTTACGATTGCCATTCCAGAAAAGGAAAGGACAAAAACATTCATTTCCACTATTTCCCGAGCCAAAATAGTGGTATTAAAGTTAAACCCGAGTACATCCACCACCGAGTAGCGACATTTAGGGTTTCAATTTTCATGGCGCCTGCGCGAAATAGATTGTTTAGCTGTCATATGACAAAGCAAATAATGCTTCATTTATAGTCAGGCGGTTGATGTATTTGTTGCGATCATGGGGCAAGTTTCGTTTAGCGGAAATCCGTTAGGAGAAGAATAAATTTATTTTTTGGTATTAGAGTATCTCTCTCAACGCAGGACAATCAAAATTTTCACCGCAAATACATCATTGCCATTTTCAAAAAAAAAAAAATTAAACGTTTAGAAGAGCGAAAATGTATTTGAAAAAAAATCTTGGCTAAGAGTGCCTCTCTACCCATATAACCCAAATTAACCAGAGTAAAAAGACTCTTCACTATTCCCAACTAACCAAAACTAACCCAAACCAACCACAGCTCTTCCAAACTAGTCAATAGAAACCAGCACTCACCCAAACTAACTAAAACCAACCCAAACTAATCAAGATTAACCCAGACTAACAAAAACTAACTCAGACTAAGCAAAACTAATCCCAATTAACCGGAATGAAGAGACAAGCACGCTATCCCAAACAAAGCAAAAATAATCGAAACTAACTTTAATTAACTGAGCAAGCGCAATGAGACAAGCGAGCTACGCGCTTGACCAACTCTACCTAATACAGAACCAAAATTAACCCAAACTAACAAAACACACGGATCTACTATGTCAATTTAAATACTTTCTATAATATTTTCCATCTGAAGAATTTCCGTGAAAACAACTGTACATGTTTAAAAAGCAAATTACTAGCCAAATATAATTATGATCTAATTTTCATCTCTACAGTGTGTCCAAAAAAGTATGCAACATATGGGAAACTTCTTTATTATTGGATTCTCAGAAAATTTTATTCTTCATAAAAGTTGGTGCATTCCCTAAAACGGTAAACGAGTATTTCAAATTTTACGTACTGCTTTTAGTGCGGACGCAAATGTTATTTTTCCGAAATCGTGTTAAGAGTAAAGTACCTTAATTTATAAAGATACAGCAAAATCTTATAAGGAAAAGTTCTTCCAAATTAAAAAGGTAATCTAAATATGAAATTTGAGTTAAGTACATCAATTTTTAATTTCCCTTTTTTTCTCGTTTTTTTTCTCAAACGTTACGCCATCGGTGAATGCTTTGTTCTTTTGTTATTAGTATACCTACTTGCCAAGCAACTTCAAAATTTAGTTAAAGTAGACATTAGTTACATAGTTGCATAATGTTTCAGTTTTTACAGAGATAAAAGCCAGTTTAGGTATCAGTGTGTTGCAAAGACATTTAAACAATTTTGGTCCAAAATAATTGTCCACAATAATTATTACAAAATACAATTGGAATGACTGACTCAATAATAATTAATTTCATATGTCAGAGCGAAGTAAAATTATTGCTATTTATTTGTTTTTATTCGAAATTCATGGCCTACTCTTCAAGACCAAATATTTTATATGGCTTTTTAGTATACTTGGGCATATTTTACTCATCTGGTGCAAAAGATAAATAAATTATTAGTTGTTTTACATGAAATGAAAAGAGTTGGGTCTATTCATGATTTTGAGTGGAAAAATTTTTGAATAAAAAGTGTTTAAATGTGTTTGCAACACACTGATACCTAAACTGGCTATTATCTCTGGAAAAATTGCAACATTATGCAACTATGTAACTAATTTCTATCTTAATTAAATTTTGAAGTCACTTGGCAAGTATACTACTAAGAAAAGAACAAAACATTCTCCAGTGGCGTAACGTTTAAGAAAAAATCGAGAAAAAAACAATAAAAATGAAAAGTTGATGTACTTAACTCAAATTTCATATTTAGATTACTTTTTTAATTTGGAACAGCTTTTCCTTATAAGATTTTGCTGTATCTTTATAAATTAAGGTACTTTACTCTTGACGCGATTTCGGAAAAATGACATTTGCGCTCGCACTAAAAGCAGTACGGAAAATCTGAAATACTAATTTACTGTTTTAGGGCAAGCACCAACTTTTATCAAGAATAAAATTTTCTGAAAAACCAATAATAAAAGAGTTTCCCATATGTTGCATACTTTTTTGGACACACTGTATAACAGATTTCCGATATTTAAAACTACAAAAAAATTAAAATTTTCCATTAATTAGACATTTTCGGAATAACACCATTTTATTAAATTAATAGCTTTTTCTGGACCGGCCTATAGCAAAAAAAATAATAGGAAAATTATCCAAAGACAGGTTTTAGTTAAATTATGATACGGAAAAAATCGAATTTTCTAGAAAACAAAACATTTCCTCATAATTTTCTTTTTTTTTTGATATTCTTATGTAGAATCGTCCTATAGAACGATATTTTTTGTAGCCGATTTCCGCTAAAAGAAACTTGAGCCGCGATCATTGTGAAAAGGATGCTTCATTTATAGTCAGGCAGATGATTCATTGACTTTGTCCAGAAATAGTATTATTTTTAGTTGTTTGTGATTTATATTTTTTTCCTAGTTTTAATGCACCCGTGACTCATGTCTGAGACATCCGCGCAACTTTAGTATTTTTAACTAGGTATCAATTTTATGTCAAAATGTATTTTTAGCCCTACCAGCTGTATACCACTGGCATTCGATTCGTTTTTCATTCACCGATCTAACGCTATGCAACACGACTAGTCTGTCGTGAGAACCTAAAAGTCACCCTCACCCACCCCTAACACAATTTAAGTAAAAAAGAACTTCTGGCAGATTACGTAAGTTTAGTTTACCAAAATATACCACATAAATACATATTACTTCAAATTTCGGTCGTTTTTACAGTTTATATATAACATTAGGGGTGGTTGTAAAAACCAAAAAAAAATATATAATCTCAATCCCCGATCTAACGCGGTTAGTTTCACTTAGTATTTGCACGTAGCCGTAGCATAAACTTATTTTTAACCATTTGAGTGAATTCCTATAATTTATACTCAATTTTAATAGATTTGGTTAGTTTGGGTTAGTCGTCTATTCAACTTTCGGTTAGTTTCACTTAGTCTCAACTTATTTTACTTATTTGAGCCGGTTCCGATACGTTTTAATCAATTTTAATAGAATTGGTTAGTTTGGGTTAGTCGTCCAATCAACTTTCAGTTAGTTTCACTTATTCTCAACTTATTTTGATCATTTGTGTCGGTTCCGATACGTTTGCCACACTCTTTATATTATAACACAAACTGAATCATACCCGCGATGATACGAATTTTTTTCGTAACGCGGGACGAATATTTGAAACCATGTCGTGACGCGGCTTTCAAAAATCACTCTCATGAAACCAAAGAAGTATTCACTTCAAAAATCATTTATATTGCAATACTATTTCTGTTAATTTGTTTCACCAAATTTGATTTTTCTAGACTATAAATTAAAAATGTTTCTATTGTGTGTGATAAAATAAACAAACAAGATATTTTCTTTTAATAAAAGTTTTTCATTGATATTCATATTAATTCAACCGCGAATATTCTTATTTCAATAAGTCCACTTCAAGTTATCGACAGTGTAAACGAGTTCTTCACAATTTAACCAGTGAAATAGGTTGTTTATCCGTCAAACGCGTCAAATGAGAGAGAAAGAAAATTTGACCCCCAAACATCAAAGGTTCCGACGGTTTCTGTCGCTACTCGGTGGTGGATGTACTCGGGTTAAACCGTAGCCGACCGATCTGTCGGTCGGCTACGGTTAAACTGACAAATGCAGCAGGAGTTGAAGAAGAGATGGATAAGCGAAAGGCATGGGAAAAGGCTTTATTAATGGTAAAGCCAGTTACTAACACTATGCGCGTTTGCTCAAAACATTTCAAAGCTGAAGATTACTGTGCAAAAGGTATTTAATATTGTTAATAATATGTTTTATTATATATGCAACGCTCTATTAATTACACTTTTAGTCTGTATTTTTCTGATAATAATAGAGCTATGATGCAAGCAGTTTCTGTTTGAGTTAATTTCTTTTAATTTAAACAATAATAAGTATAAAGCAGACATATTCAGCATGCAAGAAGTACGTACTCTTATGTCAGAACTAATATATTTTATTGTTCCAGGAGTAAAGATGATTCAGCCAAAATTAAATAGACATGCGGTACCGTCTTTGAACTTGCCAAAGAAAAGTCTTGTGTTAGAGGACACAGAAAAAAGAAAAAGTGCAGAGTGCCGTGAGAGACGCGCTGCTAAAAGGCAAAAGGTGGAAGAACCTTTAAATTCACCTGTTGCTGATGATCCACTCTGTGTAGCACGTGAACACTCCAGAAGATGATCATATTTTGCAGCAAAGATCTTTTGAGAACATCACGGAAGAAAGAAGAAAAGGTGGTGTTACACAATTTGGTGAAAATGCAAGGTCAGGGTACTTATCTTGTGTACAAGGAAGTACAGGTTAAAAGTGGAGATTTATTTGAAACAGTGGCGTAAC
This sequence comes from Pissodes strobi, assembly GCA_016904865.1. Taxonomy (NCBI): domain Eukaryota; kingdom Metazoa; phylum Arthropoda; class Insecta; order Coleoptera; family Curculionidae; genus Pissodes; species Pissodes strobi. The sequence goes on along the minus strand of MU182902.1, from coordinate 241,198 downwards.
TAAAATTTTTTGGCCCCAACGCAAGATACATAAGGAGGCCCCCCTTTCAGTCACAAATCACAAATACTAAATAAAAATTAAACAACCAGCTTTAATGTTTTTACTTATTTTACATGTAACATCAAAATATTTCATTTTCATCAAAAAAAACAAAACTCTAAAATAACTTTAAATTTTGACCAAGTAGTAGTTATTAACGAATTTGGAAATATTAATGAAATTTCCCTAGTTTAAAGCAACACTCGACTTAACCTTATTAAAATCTAAAACGATTTTTTCTCGTTTTACACACAGCAAATTCATATGCATATTTATGATCTAATTTGTTGGGAGCTTCACTTTCGACGGAAATTAAAGATAAATATTTAAATCGATCTTGCATGCCCTATTTGATTCCTTAATAGTTTACTAAAAGATTTTTCGGCTGACACAGATATAATCGGCATGGTAAAAATTAATAATAGGTTAATATCAATTTGTTTAAATCAACATTTTTTTGCAGTCATTTCTTGATTTAACTCTATTTTTATAAATTGTAAGAAAAATTTTGCAATATGATTTGAGAATATTTTTGTTGATTGTAGCTCTTAAGGATTTTAGAGTTTGTTGAATTTATGAGAATTTTAGGTTGCAAAAACAAAAAGATATCACTTATCTTATTTAAACCTGTAAATCTAGTTGTTAACTGAGACTTTAATTTTGTGTGTGCTTAAACCACACAATAGAAGTGAAAACTTCAACAAGCGGGGTCATCGTTTGTCAGAATTTCGATCCGAGCCTTCGTTGTAGAGGTACCGCAAAATCCCCCCCCCCCCTTATATTAGAGGCCAGGTCCTCCCCCGTATGGTCTAAGGTGTCCCCCCATGTGGCGCCCGTTCTCCCGAAATTAATTATTTAAGTTTCTTCTTCGCCCCCTCCCTTGGCGAAACGGGGTGGGGTACGGGGTCCCGTTTTCGTCCAGGATCTTCTTTTTACCCCGGCTACATCCCCCGAAAATTTCAGTTCTCTACCTATACGGGAACATGCTGCGTTACATTACGTTACGTGACGGTTCAATCTCATTCAACCCCCACAAAAAAAAGTGCAGAGCGCGCCTAAAGGAGTTTTCACTTCAAAAATATTCCCTGGAATCAAAACGATGATCTAAAGTTAATTCATCAATTAAAAAAAAAATTGATGAATTAACTTTACGCTTACTCTTAAAATTAGTTGGAATGTTCTAATTTAGAGCAGTTGTTCGTGCTGCTCTTAGAACCTCATTATAGCGTTGACGGTAGTTGTCCCACATTGCTTTTTGTCTTTAGTAAAACAGAATTAGCTTCGTCCAAAGCAGCTGTCTCTTTTTGTAAAGCTTTGGAAGTTAAATTCACTTCTGATGATAACACATAATGTAACCTAATACACACTGTGTTTATACACCAACTCAACTCAAAATCTAGCATATTTTTGTTTATACGCCCACCTTCTATTCTTTCATCCCGAATTTTTGTTTTTTTTTCACATTTACATCTTAATGGTTTATTAACAAAATGACCTAAATCAATTTCGTGTATTGTGTCTTTACTTGATATTACGGCGTCTGACGATATTTCAGCTTCATCGAACTTTTTACTTTCAGCACACAGAAAAATTAGGTCGCTTGTGCTGATGCCTGTGGCTTAGCCACCTGAAGTTGTGTTATACCGATCAAATATTCTGAGAGATCTTCGTCTTGAGAAATATAATTATTGTCCTCAATGTCATCGCGTTTGGACGTAAATGGTTGCAAATTTGGCTCAGACTGCGATTTCGTCGAACAAAAAACATTTTCGCAATTTTTCTCTAATTCCAATTTTTTTTTTAGTTTTCTTTTGTTTACTTGCGCTTTTATATATTTTTTTTTTGATAAGATAATGGTAAGGTAATGCTCTTGGCAACAGGTTATAATATGTCAACAAAACGGGATTCCCGGGATGTCAAACCAAAAGACGATGGCGCTCACTGCGAATCAAATTAGGACTAATCCTGCTTGGCGAATTACGAGTGTCGCGCGCCTGATGTTGCCAAACTTTTCGTTGGGTATTAAATTATGCAGGACTTAATAAAAAATAATCCTTGCTTGACAGAAAGGTGTTCCTGGGTTCAGTTGACAGAAACCTTCAATATTAGGCACTGGACGAGTGTGCCCCCAAGCCTGGGGGCCCCAACGCATTGCGCTTACTTGTCTTATGGTAGTTACGCCACTGATTCTTAGTTTTTTATTTTGCTCTTCATATAAAGTAAGTTTAGTGTAAAATAAATGGTTGTTTTTATTAGATTTAATTTGAATAATTGGAAAACATTTATTTAATGCAACTCAATATTACAATACAATAAATACATAATTCTCCAATCAGTGCTTTAAAGCTCTGGCCTCGAGAATACTAATTACATCTTTTGTGTCGGAGAGATTCTAACTAATATTTAGATACCACTTTAAAGTAGTTTTATAAATACATTATAATTTAAGATTAGACTGACAGCAAGTTCCCCAAATTGGTAATAAATATCTAAGATGTGAAAGGAAGACGGTATTATAAATATTGTGTTTGGTTTTAAAAGACAGATAATTTCTGCATTTGTATATCATAGGTAGCATTGGTAATGTTTTAGATATAATAATAATAATAATTATAATAAACTCTTTATTTCAAATCACATTAAAAATTTCACAATGAACATGAAATGAAATGACGTCAAGTGTCACAGAACACCTTTACAAATCCGTACAAAAATCCTTTAGACAATAAGGTTCTAGATTCACCAATAAATTTTTAACAGACAGTTTAAATTTTTTAACCGACTCAATACCCTTTATCTGGATAGGGAGAGCATTATATAATTTTACACACATATAATGAGGAGCCTTTTCTGTGAGCGAGAGCCTATGAGTTGGATATTTAAAATTTAATGTTCTTGTGTTATAATACTGGCCTGTTTTAGCCTCAAAAAGGTATTTATTACAAAAGAAAAATATTAGACATTCATATATGTATAGTGCATAGGTAGTCATAATCCCCATCCTTTTAAATACTGATCTACAGCTCTGGAGATAGTCCATTTTTTAAATAATTCTAACTAATCTTTTCTGAATTACAAAAACATTTTGCAACATGCTGTCCCTTCCCCAGAAAATAATTCCATATTTCAGTACTGACTCGAAATTTGCAAAATACAATATTTTCAGAAAGTTTTCATTAATATATCTACTAACCACCCTAATACCATAGCAAATCGAGTTAAGTTTTTTAATTACTTGTGTTATGTGATAGGACCAATCCAGATGCTCATTAATATTAAATTCCTAACAATTTTTCATTTTCACTCACATCCAGGTTGTGGCCGTTTAACTCAATTTGTAGTGGTCTGGGTATGTTAGACTGCTTTGTTTTAAACAACAAAGTATTTGTTTTTTCTCTATTCAAAATCAATCTATTCATACAGAACCACTCTGTAACCTTATTAAAGAATTCCTCAGCTTTGTTTTCCAATTCTTGTAGTGTTTTACTACCAACAATTAAGTTTGTATCGTCTGCATATTTAACAATATTTTGACTACAGGAATTCAACAACAGGCACAAGTCGTTAATAAAGACAATGAACAGTATCGGCCCCAAAATACTACCCTGTGCAGCCTGTGCTATTCCTATATTATTGTACAAAATTTCTGAGTACCCAGTTTTCCCATCTTTAGTCACTGTCACCATTTGCCTTCTGTTGTCAATATATGAGGAAAACCATTTTTTGGCATTACCTCTTAATCCATAGTTTTCTAATTTTTTAATAAGTAAGTCTTTATCTAGGCAATCATATGCTTTGGATAAATCCAATAACATACCAATTGCTATGTCCCCATTTTCAAAGTGCTGTAGGATATCTTTAATAAAAGCAAATACCGCTGTTTGTGTTGATTTGCCCTTTAGGAAGCCATGCTGACAGTGACCAAATAAATTACATTGGTTAAAAAAGTTAATAAATCTTGTGCTCATTGCTGATTCAAAAAATTTTGAGTAACCTGTTAACAAGCTTATAGGTCTATAATTATTTAAAATTGCAGGCTCTCCTTTTTTATAGCAGGGTTTAATAAGAGCTAATTTCAAATTTTCAGGAAATATTCCGAATTTAAATGAGTTATTTATAACATAGCACAAAATATGTTTAACCTTCCCAGCTGCAACTTTTATAATGCTCGTTGGAATTTCGTCTATTCCGCTACTATTTTTATTTTTTTACTTCTGTGCTATGTTACAAATCTCATCCTCGGTTACTGGACTCAGAAACATTGTACCTATGTTACTACTAATCCTATTTTCAAAAGGTATTGTTACTAAACTACTTAACAAATCGGGAATTACAGAAATTAAAAAGTTATTATATTCATTTGCAATATGTTCAGGGTCACCTTCCATTTTGATTTCAGACGCACCGCTCACTTCACTGATTTCTTTACAGATAGACCACATTCATTTAGATTTATTGTCTGACATATTTGTTCGGCCCTGGAATTGATTGCCTTTGGCTCCACAAATGATTGAAATTTTGTTTGGATTGTTATAGAGCCACTTCGGCCCCGGCTCAAGGATGTAAACTGCACAAGTGCAAGTTTAGTGACCCTAATGAAATGTGTACCTAGTTTCGTCGATTCGGTGTCTATTCGGACACCGTTTTCAAGAAAAGCAAAAAACTAAAAATGAAAATGGTTAGCAAATACAATAAAACAGTAAAAAGCTCTTGCAGATTGTCAGGCTTTAAACTGACTTTGACAAGATGACAATTATAATGCCATATTTAATTACTGGGTAACTGGTATTTAGTTTGATAATAAGGTGTTATTTGGTAAATTAATTTGTTTATGAAGTTTTATATATATATAATTTGGTGTTATTCGCTTTGGAAGAATTTAATGATTTTTGTTGAAAGGATTAGTTAATTTTTAAGTGTCCCTTATCAACTTCAGTTTTTAGCAAAGGTAACCATGTACTATTGAAACTTACAGAAGTTGAAGCAACACATTTATCTTTATTTAATAAAATTAAAGCACTTTCTTTAATTTTACGTTTTTTAGAAGAAGGCTCCTTTGCCAAAATACTAGAAGCGTTCCATTGTATTCTGTGATTGTTATCAAATTTAATTTAATTTGGTGGCGTTATATAGATAACATTTTTTCAATTTATCCATATAACGAACATTTTCTTAACGATTTTCTAAATCATATTAACACCATAGAACCCACAATCAAATTCACTATAGAAAAAGAAATTAATGAACAACTTTCATTTCTTGACATTCTTATTAAAAAAGACTTGAATAGTTTCGAAACAAAAATATACAGAAAATTTTAATTCAAATCACCCAATAATGGTAAAAAAGGGGGTCGTAAAAAGTCTATATGATCGAATGAAAATAATTTGTAATAATCAAAATTTCAACACAGAAAAAGAATTTTTGAGCAATGTTTTGATTAATAATAACTATCCTATTGATTTCATTCAAAAATGCTTTATAGAATTTGAACAACCAAATATCAGACAAAATCAAAATAGACCTATTGCGAACCTCTTTATTCCTTATATTCCTGGTTTATCAGACAAAATAAAACGAATAGGTAATAAATTAAACATTCGTACAATTTTCAAAACAGAAAACACCCTTAGATCTAAACTAACAAAAACAAAACCACTTAATGAAAATGAAACTACTAAAAATGTCATCTATAAAATACCATGTGAATGTAATAAATTTTATATAGGTGAGACCTGTAGACCATTATCAAAACGTATAAAAGAACACCAAACTTATATTAGAAATGCACAATTCCACAAATCACATATTTGTCAACATGCATTTGATAACAATCACAGAATACAATGGAACGCTTCTAGTATTTTGGCAAAGGAGCCTTCTTCTAAAAAACGTAAAATTAAAGAAAGTGCTTTAATTTTATTAAATAAAGATAAATGTGTTGCTTCAACTTCTGTAAGTTTCAATAGTACATGGTTACCTTTGCTAAAAACTGAAGTTGATAAGGGACACTTAAAAATTAACTAATCCTTTCAACAAAAATCATTAAATTCTTCCAAAGCGAATAACACCAAATTATATATATATAAAACTTCATAAACAAATTAATTTACCAAATAACACCTTATTATCAAACTAAATACCAGTTACCCAGTAATTAAATATGGCATTATAATTGTCATCTTGTCAAAGTCAGTTTAAAGCCTGACAATCTGCAAGAGCTTTTTACTGTTTTATTGTATTTGCTAACCATTTTCATTTTTAGTTTTTTGCTTTTCTTGAAAACGGTGTCCGAATAGACACCGAATCGACGAAACTAGGTACACATTTCATTAGGGTCACTAAACTTGCACTTGTGCAGTTTACATCCTTGAGCCGGGGCCGAAGTGGCTCTATAACAATCCAAACAAAATTTCAATCATTTGTGGAGCCAAAGGCAATCAATTCCAGGGTAAGAATGAATCCTCCACAACAATATAGAACATATTTACATTTATATTTGTTCGGTTCTCATATTGTTTAGCGCAAGCATTAACTAATAAATTATCATAGTTCTTTTTTTCAATAACATATCTTTTCTTATATGCGCAATTATGATTTGACAATGTTAACAAAATATCTAATCTACGCTTACATTCTATAATATTTACATCTTTATACAATTTGGGCCTTTGTTGTTTTCCTACAAATTTTAGGGGGAAGCTTTGATTAAACAAACTTTTAAATGTATTCATGAAAATGTTCCACTGATCGTTTACATTATGCTCTTCACAGTCATAGACTTCTGTCCAATCCTCTTCTTGCAAAAATCACTCCTGTTTTTTTCTGTCAAAAGACGTTTGTACTGTAAAATGTGTTCCTTTTTATAGTTCAATTCAAAAGTGATCCTCTGCACAGTGTGATCAGATACAAAATTCTCACATACCGATGCTTTTACATATTCACCATTTGGAAATAATATATTATCCACACAGCTACCGCCATTTGCTGTTATTCTAGTATTTTCGTGTGTGGTTTGATATAAATTAAATGAGTTTATTAATGATGTAAAATTTCTGTTATCTTTATTGTCTTTTAACATTTCAATATTAAAGTCCCCTACTATAAACGTTTTTTTATTTTCATTACAAAGGACCCCGCACCCGACAAAGAGAGAATGTCGGAACCATACGATTTTCTTTAAATTTTAATATGTTGTAGGCATGGATAAGTACTTCACAAAAATGTATGTTAGAATATGGTGCCCCCCTCCATTTGGCTACAGTGGCATATCAAAGTTACGCTAATCACAATGCATATTTTTATTTTTTTTGCATTTTAAGCTAAAAATGAGTCTATATTTAATGGATTGTAACAGCTGTGGGCATACAAAATAATTTTTAGGATGTAAGTCCAGTGGCGTACATAAAAATATAAAAAAATTGTGAAAAATATTTTTAATATTTTTATGTACGCCACTGGACCTACGTCTTAAAATTATTTTGTATACCCACAGCTGTAACAATCAATTAAATATAGACTATTTTTTAGTTTAAAATGAAAAAAAAATAAAAATATGTATTGTGCTTAGCATAATTTTGATATGCCACTGTAGCCAAATGGCACCATATTCTAACATACATTTTTGTGAAGTACTTATCCATACCTACAACATATTAAAATTTAAAGAAAATCGTAGGGTTCCGAAATTCTCTCTTTGACGGGTGCGGGGTCCTTTGTATTAATAACTTTTCAAGCTGTGTCATGAATATGCTTATATCCCCACCAGGAGGTCTATATATTGAAACAACAATAACCCTATTTAATTTTGTGAATGTACATTCTGCTACTGCACACTCAAACTCACCAATAGTTGATATATTATTTAGTTTTACCCTTGATTTGCACTGTAGTCCATTTTTGCAGTATACTGCTGATCCTCCATGTTTACCTTCTTCCCTGCATAACGCTGATATAACGAAAGTTGTTAATTGCCAATTTTTTAATCTGATCTTCTGCATTAATACGGTCCACTTTATTTCCCAAGGATTGCGCATTTTGGTGCATCACTGTTTTAATATGTTTGTTTCCTATGTAACTAGTGGTAAAAAATCTTTAGATTGAGCAGTGTCATAATTAATATTACTCTGATATTGACCAAGCCTTCGTTGGTATACAGGGCATTGAAAATCTTTTGCAGAATGTTGGCACTCTTCCATTTTAAGTTTTGTACAGTTTGGACATCTTAATTCTTCACTGGCACAGCTTCTTCCCTGATGTTCCTCTCCGCAACTATAACGACATGCTTTTCCACTACAATATTTAGCAACATATCCCAATCCAGAGCAGTTAAAGCACATTGCCACGTTAAAATATTCCTGTACATAAACAACCATAAGATCTACGTAAATTTTTTGCTTCTTAAGGAAACATTTAACTATGTCCGGTGGTGCTTGCAAAATCCAATTTTCCTTGAATTGATTTCTACAAGTAACTATTTTTATTTTTTCAATCATTGATCTCCCGAACTCTTTTTCTATATCTTCGTTTAGGTTTTATATATCCTCCAGTAATTCCATGTTAGTTAATCCTTTTCTTAGTCCAGTCAGCATAAACATAGGTTCTACATTACCGGTATCTGTAATTTTTACATCTTTTTTATTTGTTAGTGCCATTTTTAATTTCTCTTGCTGCTCCTCGTTGTGACTTTCAACTATCACTGCTCCACCTTTTAAATATCTTACATTCTTAAATCCTCCGCCTATATTTTTGGTTGACAAGCTTTTCTTTATTTGTTGCATGGTAGTAGATGCATCGTTACTGTTCTTAACGGATATTTTGGATTCAAGCTTTCTTTGAATGTTTGGTGTTGTCCACTTATGATTTGGTTCAGTTGATATGTTTTGTGGTTGTGTAGTGATCGTTCTTAAGGCACTAACATCAGCATAAGATCTTATTTTGGTTTTATTTATTTCACTTTCACTACTGGGGTTATTTCTATATTCTGGATTGTATTTTAACATAATATACTTATAAATATTTTATTTGCTGTATTTCTTCAATTTTCACTTCATTTATTGTAATATTAAAGTCTTGAACTGGTTTATTTTTCTGTTTAAGACAAATAAATTTTGTTTTGTCAGTATTGATTTTGAATGTTTCTGTGTTAAAAAATAAATATATGTTCTTACTTTGCGTATGTTTTATTTATTGGCTTAGATAATGAAGAAAGGATTATTACAGATATGAAAGTAAATTTCCCATACATTTTTATATCCTTTCTGTATTTTGGTCTTCGCTGGCTGAGATTTGGTACACCTTTATGCAATATACGAGGTAAGCAGCAAATAATCCCATAGTTTCCAACTGGTTAGTAGTATTCTATAACTTAATTAAATTGCTAATTATCTTTAACACCAGTTGGACTTCTAGTTCTTTATTTTGGAACAACTTTTGTACCTTGTATATTGGCCGTTTACAGCAATGACAATAATATTATATAGCTTGACGTTATATATACGGATTTTCAGAAGGCATTTGACCAAATTGATCACTATATTTTGCTTTTTAAACTTGGGAACCTTGGTGTATCACAGAGACTGCTAGCATGAGCACTTTAAATCGCCGTCATTTGTCGTTAGTTCTGGTGTACCACAGGGATCTAACTTAGGACCCCTGTTATTTTTGTGTTTTATTAATGATTTAATTAATGTTATTAAGTGCGATAAGCTTGTGTACGCGGACGATCTGAGGTTGTTCGGTAGAATAGACAAACCTTCGGACTGTGAATATTTGCAGGAAAACTTAGTCCTAGTCCACAATTGGTGCATGGTTAACAGGTTAACCCTTAATATATCTAAGTGCAACGTTATCACTTTTTCTCGTAAAAATAATCCTGTGATATATGCTTATACACTGGATGGTGCTGCGCTGAGCAGACATGAAAACATTAAAGACCTGGGCATCTTGTTTGATCTGAGGCGTACTTTCATACCCCATATTAACCAACTGGTCTCGGCATCCTCTAAGACTCTTGGTTTTGTAATACGAAACAGTAAATATTTCAGAGACATATCTACTATAAAACTTCTATATCACACTTTTGTCCGATCTAAATTAGACTATGGTGCAATCATTTGGAACCCTATGTATGATTGCCGCAATCGAATCAATACAAAGACGATTTTTGAAGTATTTGGCTTTTAGATGCGATGGAGTCTATCCTATTAGGGGTTATGAGAATAGATTACTCTTACAAAGGTTTGGTGAAATATCCTTAGTCGCTAGAAGGCAGATTCAGTCTATTAAATTTTTGCATAACTTGGTTCATAATCACGTTGATTGCCCGTTTCTGTTGCAATGCCTCCAGTTTCGAGTTCCTAGGTCTGGTTCAAGGCATACCCCAGCTTTCTACCTCAGCGCAGCCAGATCTAATATTATGAGGCAGAGTCCTATTTACTTTATGTGTGATGCATTTAACGCTATCTCACGTGAAAATGACCTAAATGCTGATTCAGTCAATCAGATCATAAACTCTATGTTGACGCTTAATAAAGTATGATCTTGAGAATCCAGTCCTTATGCTTAGGCTCATGCTGCTCTGCAGTTTATATTAAATTAGGTTAGTTATTGCTTTGTAATTTACTTTTAGTCTTTACCCTCTAGTGAATTTCCTGTAAGTGGGTTTTACCAGTTGGAAATAAAAGCTTATTTATTTATTTATTTATTTATTTATTTATGATATAGTAGACAATGTTCAATTACAGGAAAATATGTAGGCATTGAGTAATTGGTCGATGATGCAGGCAAGCTTTGGCAGAGACCCGCTTTTAGAACGGAATTATTGCTTTTTAAGTATTTATCTGGAAAATAAGCTACTGTTTAAGTTTTCATATTCAACATTGCCTTTAACCATAGGTTGTTTTTCATAGTGAAGAAAGAAAATTCTATTTAAAAGCCTGGCCCTATCAAATGTTGGTGACGTTTTTACATATACAGGGTGATTCAAAAATCGATCACGAAACTTAAGAGGGCGATTCTTCATGACAAAATAATGGTAGAACTTCATATAAATTTTATTGAAAATGTCATTCGTTTTCGAGTTACAAGCCGACCAAGTTCACTTTTTTATGTTTTGTTTTTTAAATTGTTTGGTTTCGGAAAAACCGATTCGACTAATATTTGGCACATAGACTAAGTCGATTGCACTTCATCATTTTAGTAACAATTCATATTCATTGTGTGCCGCTAGAGGGTGCTTTACCTACATTGAAAATTGTTTTTTCTCATAATTTTTTTAGTTTTGACAATTACACTAGTTTTTATTATGTTTTCTCAAAGACTGATGCAACGCCTTTAAAAAAGTTGCTCTTCATTCTTCATTTAACTCGCTAAATCCGACCGTTTAGACGTAAATCACGCTTAAAAATTAAATGGTAAATTAATTTTTCTCATGTCATTACCACCAGCTACCAGGTAAGTAGCTATCAAAGTATACTGAAGCTGTCAGTTAACATGAAATAAATTCGCTTTTTAAAATAATTTACAATAAACTTAAAATAATAATAGCTAATCATCAGCATTATAAGATCCTTTACACAAATATGCACTATATAAAAATCAGCCTTTCCCATTGGTCGATCCGCATGGCCCTCCGCTCGCTACGGGGGCTCAAGAAAAGGAAACTAACCCAATCTAACCCCAGACATACCCAAAATCAAGAAAAAAAGCTGTTTAGAAACAATCTTTAAAAAAGACCCAACGGTCTAAACCTCTACACCACAAGAGCTGTTCATAGAAATCGGTTGCATCACGCAGACATATCGTAATACGAGATGGATCGACCAATAGGAGTGGTCGATTTTTACATAGTGCAATATTTGTGTAAAGGATCTTTAAATGCTAATCATCAGTATTCAAATATCGAAAATTGTGTTTACGTTTAATGACCAATAATTAATAAAACATTACTAAACAAACTAAAAACGGTTCTCAAAAAGTCCCCCCCCTTTTTTTTTAAACATTTCCTAATACTCTTCAAAAAATATCGCCCAACTCGATGAAAAATTCTCGGTGTTTCTTTAATAATTTGGCACTTTTCGATTATCTTTAAACGAAGATCCTCGACGTCAATGACTGAAGTATCGTACACCAATTGCTTCAAATGACACCAGCAGAAAAAAAAATCCAGGTCTGGTGACCTCGCTGCCCATGCGAATGGTCCATTTTGTCCTAACCATCGCTCAGGATACGCTTCATTTAAATACTGCCGTACACATATACTAAAGTGGGGCGGAGCTCCATCTTGGAGCAACCACATGTTGGTCATTATTTCCAATGACACATCTTTCAGATACAATGGGATACGATTTTGGATAAAATCTAGGTATTCGTCACCAGTTAATGTCCCTTCAAATAAATTGGGACCAATAAGGTAATCTCCTATTATCCCTGCCCACACATTCAGTGAAAATCTGAGCCGATGTTTCGTTTCTACCACATGTGTGGGTTCTCGTAAGGATATGTGTGGATGTTATGCAGATTTCTTATGCCATCACGCGTGAAACCAGCTTCGTCAGTGAATAATATGTGGCCAATTAGTCGATTATTGCGTTCGTCCTCAGCTAGGATTTGATTGCACATTTCCAACCGTCTCGGCCGATCATCGTCATAAAGAGCCTGCACCTTTTGCGAATGAAATGGATAGAGTTGTTCTTCTCTTAGTACCCTCGATGGCAGTGGCGGCTCGTGGGTCTATAAAGTGGAAGGGCGCAGAGGTAGAAAGGTAGGCCAATGCCCGCTGCAAGTGCCGCCGGAGGCTAATCCGCCAACGGTGGAAATTTTCGGGGTGCCACGCCCAATTTTCGCCCAAAAGTTGTTAAAATCGTTAAAAAAACATAGTCGTGGGGTTCCTTGTGACCAATTTGTTTATATTTTAGAATAAGAAGAATTTAGGAAAAACGAATAAAAAACACAAACATGACGATAATGTTGTATGTAGTTGTATTAAGCATATAGTTATTTCGTTTTTAAATATAAATATATAAAATATTTTAATAGTTTCCTAATAAATTTTTAATAATTAACAACAAACACGACCAACAGAATTAACAGCATCCTTCCCCGCTTGACCGCCTGTTATTAATTATATAGGTAAGTCCGAAAAACGCAAACGTAAATCGAACCGAATATGGAACCACTTGATTGACCCAAAATATCCAAATAAAGTGCATTCTTTATTTTTTACCGCCCGTCGGCCAGCATCGACAATTTGTCCAATAGGAAGCCGACAACCTGTCTAAAAATGGCATGTGTAGCATGAATACCCAAAATATTATTAATTTGTTGACCTATTTTTTAGATATGACCACGTTAATGCATTCCTTATAATTTAGAGGTCTGTTTTTTAAAATATATACCACCGATGAATTCATTTTAACAAAATAATTTGCCGTAACTTTCTATTAAACAAACACTAAACAAAAATAAAATGGTTCAAAGCACTTATTCGAAATTACCTACTTTAGTTTAGCATCGTCAATCGTCACTGTATTATTTCTCTAATCGCAAAATGTCAATCAACATTCTAGTCAAAACAAACGCGACAAGTGGTAAAAATCACAGATCAAAGGAAAACCGTCACGGGGACGCAATAAGAATGTGTACGAATCGGCCATTCCAGGTGGCGGTGAAACCAGCCGTTGCCATAGCAACCTCGTAAACAAAATAGAATACAACGTGCTTTATGCTAATCTGTGACGTAAAATCAGGACGCGTGAACCTGGGCGAATGTTAGTAAATTGCTCTAGTACTTTAGTAGATAATTAGATAATGGTAATGTTAAATATGCTGAAAACTGTACAGGGTGGCTCGAATTCGTGTCTATATATGGGGAACTCGAAAACCGTAAGAGATACAGTGTCGGTCAAATTAAGGCAAAATTGCGCATTTAGGTGCATAGCAATATGCCGTTTAGAAAGTTTTAAAATTCCGAGTATTTCCGGAGATATCCGGAAAAAAACCGAAATTTTGAAAATTTGTTTTATTTTTTTCCTGGGCTTATTTAAAAACGAATTTTAAATTGAATTGCACTTTTGCATTGCCACTTTTTCCGCTCTATCTAATGATGGTATCCAGTTTGAAATCCGACGTTTCGTCTTCAAGGGATCATCATCAACTTTATTTTTTTAAATACGAACTTTAATTTTTTTTATCGTTTTTCAGATGGTATTGGCGTTATTAATATGACGATGTGTTTTTACTTTTTTTTATTTTTTTTTAAATATTTTTTTTTATTTTTATTATTACTTTTTTAATTATATATTTTGCTTTGGCGTAACTTTAAATAATATAAGGTAGGTACTTTTGAAATTTTTATACTATAAAAATATTTTATTTTGTTTTTTGTATTAAGTGGAAAATTGGAGCGTATTAAAAATATAAAAAATAGTAAAATTATTTCTTACCAGAATATGGCCATGAACTATTACTCAAACAAGTTGCGTACTGCAAAGATAAAATATTCCCAACTTTTAACCAATTAAAAAAATTATTTAATAGAGAACATCTACAATTTATAATCATACTACGTGATACTATAGGAACTTTGATGGAAAAACACCTATTGGAATTTTGCTTATAAATAAAATGCACTAAGCAACTTGTTTGAGTAAAAATAGTTCATGGCCATATTCTCGTAAAAAATAATTTTACTATTTTTAATTTTTAATACGGCTCCAATTTTCCACTTAAAGCCAAAAACAAATAAAATATTTTTATAGAATATGAAAATTTCATAAGTACCTACCTTAAATTATTTAAAATCATGCCAAAGCAAAATATATAAAATAAAAATAAAAAAAAAATAAAATTAAAAAAAAAATTTTAAAAAAATAAATAAAAACACATACTCATATTACCAACGCCAATATCATCTGAAAAATGAAAAAAAAAATTAAAGTTCGTATTTAAAAAAAGAAAGTTGATGATGATCCCTTGAAGACGAAACGTCGGATTTCAAACTGGATATCATCATTGGATAGAGCGGAAAAAGTGGTAATGCAAAAGTGCAATTAGATTTGAAATCTGTTTTTAAATAAGTCCAGGAAAAAAATAAAACGATTTATCAAAATTTCGGTTTTTTCCGGATATCTCCGTAAATACTCGGAATTTTAAAACTTTCTAAACGGCATATTGTTAGGCACTTAAATGCGCAATTTTGCCTTAATTTGACCGACACTGTATCTCTTACGGTTTTCGAGTTCCCCATACATAGACACGAATTCGAGCCACCCTGTACAAATAATTATTAATATTATTATTGGCATAATAGGAATAGGTGTCTAATATTTTATGATTTTTTATGGAATTTTTGGGGGGCACGTGCTCCTGTGCCCCACGGCAGGGGCCGCCACTGCTCGATGGCTCAGCTTTCTTTTAGCTGAAATGGGTTATGTAAAAACTGTGTTTTTGTTTGTTTATAAAAGGTCTGTCTGAACATAGAAACACAAATTATTTTTTTCGAAAATGCGTCATTTCCGTTTTTCAGACTTTAGATTAGCTGAAATCGGTTACATAAAAATTAGTTTTTGTTTAATGTTCTAGACATTTATTCAGAGCCCAGGAATCAAATTTTTTTTGACCTTAGTAATCGAGACATTTATTCTAATCGCAGAAACTAGTAACTTTTCTCCGGAAATGCGTCATTATCGTTTTTCAAGAAAATTTAATTTAATTTAGATAACTTTAATTTAAAGCAAACTAATTGTGCAATTTGGGTCAGGTTGGATTATCGTAAGCGCGCAAAGAGCGCTTATTTAATTTTGCAATCTGGAGTTTGGGTTAGTTTGAGTTACGGTAAGCGCGCGAAGCGCGCTTGTTTAGCTTTGTAATTTGGGTTAGCTTGGATTAGTTTGGGTTAGTGTGGATTAGCTTGGGTTAGTTTGTTTCAGTCGGGTCACTGTAAGCGCGCGGAGCGCGCTTATTTAATTTTGCAATTTGAAGTTTGGGTTAGTGGGAGTTACGGTAAGCGCGCTTGTTCAGCTTTATAATTTGGGTTAGCTTGGGTTAGTTTGGATTAGCTTGGGTTAGTTTGGGTTAATTTATTAACAATAGCTGGGGTAAAGAAGTTCGAGGACTTCTTAAAGATCAAGAACCTGAGGTGGGACCAAGGATGTTACCAAAACGTCGAATCTACAGTAGGAAATCCACTGAACGCCGCGGAAAAAACCGTTCTTATCATAAGTGAAGCTGCAGATTCAGAAATGAATTTATCAATACAAAGAGCTTTTAGAAATCGATATGAAGATCTAAAGGAAATGGATGGTGACTATGAGTCACTAGAAATTACATCTAGAAGGAAGACTAAGGAAGGATGGAAGGAAAACCGCAAGCAAATAGTGAAAATTACTTGCAAGAACATTGAAAACTTGTGGGAAAACTTGGAGAAAGTTAGAGACCATGCGATAAATGCAGAACTAAAAAATATAGTAACCCATAGGATTAACACAGTGGACGAAATCACTTTGAAAAGAATGCTCCAAGTAGTCTTCAATAACACGGACATTAATGTGAACTTATATACCTTGGATACACGCGGCACCCGCCAAGAGAGCACACAAAAGGTACAAAGAACCTCTGAACGTAATACCGACGCTATCATAGTAAGCAAGCGGGATACGAATTACGATCAACTATTGGGAGAGATTAAAGGAAAGCTGAATCAGATGGAAGAATTGAAAGCAATTAGACAATTTAGAAGTACAAAAGAAGGCTCGCTCCTAATAATCATGGATAAAGAAGGTCACAAGACCGAGGAAGTGAAGAAAAGGATTGTAGATGCGATAGGAGACTCCAAAGTTAGATTGGTTGGCGAACAAAAGGGAAAAACAAAATTATTGTATCTCAAGGGTCTGGATGCCCTTACAACAACGAAGGAGGTCATGGAAGGGATAGAGGAAGTAAGCCCCGGGTCGGCAAACGAAATTAAGGTCAGCGAACTGCGACCCAGTAGGGACAGGACCAAAATGGTTACTGTAGTAGCGGAAGAAACCATAGCAGGAAAGCTACTAAACCAGAAATATCTACGAATTGGAATGATAAGAGCCACAGTGGAAGAAAGAATAGAGGTAAAAAGGTGTTATAGATGTTGGGATTTCGGACATGTGGCAGCGAACTGTGAAGAAGAAGACCGTGGGAACTGTTGTTACAAATGCGGGGATGGAGACCATAAGGCAATTGATTGCAAAAATGAAGAGTTTTGTCCGTTATGTAGAGAGAAGGGACATAAAGCAGGAGGCGGTAGATGTTCCAGATTTAGAGAAGCAAGAAATAGGGCAAGGGTACAAAGTTACGGAAGTGGCACATAAAGAAGCACATCTCCCCTACCACTGACAAACAACCAATAAAATGCAAGAAAACGGAAACATAAACATCAGGGCGCAAAACAAAGGAAAGAAGCAAATAAAGGTATTACAATTAAACTTTAATAGAAGCACAGCAGCGCACGAAATGGCAGAAAAATTCATAGAGGAAACTGGCACTGAAATAGTTGTTGGACAAGAACCCAATCTAAAATGGAGCAACAAGCAGTTTTGTGATCTGCGCTGCGACTGCTTTATAAATGTCGACACAAACTTAAGAGTTATCAGATGGCAAGGAGGAGAGGGATATGTTTGTGTGGAATTGGAAAAGTTTATGGTTATATCCACGTACTTCTCGCCTAATAGAGAAGTGGCCGATTTTCAGGCCCTGATGAATAATTTGGAGGAGCTGTTCAGAAACTCTGCAAAGGAAATTATAATGGGAGGCGATCTTAATGCGAAGACGAATATATTTGGTTCTAAAACGAAAAATCAGAGGGGAGACATCTTGACCGACTGGATAGCCGCTAGAAATCTAATAATAATCAATGAAGGAACTGTACCAACTTTTTCGGGGGCGATGGGAAGTTCAATTATTGACATTACTTTAGCTACTGCCAATATCTCTAAGGATATTATAGAATGGAAAGTCAACTGGGAGTGGGAAAATTTCAGCGATCACAACACAATTACATATAAAATCCAGGAAAAACAGACCAATGAGAAATGTTTTAATGAACATACTTTTATAGGGTGGAAGACCAACGCAAATTCATGGAGAAAGTTTGCAGATGAAGCGCAGAATATATTTCTTGGTATGAAAGAGGGGGATCCTATATCTCTAGTAAATTTGATTACAGAAAAATGTAACAAAACTTTTAAAAGAATAGCTAAGCACCCGACACGCCCTCCAGTTTACTGGTGGAATGAAAAAATAGCCGCAATGCGGGCAGAATGCAGTAGACTTAGGAGATTGCTGACTAGAGCCCGAAGACAAACTGAAAAATCAATAGAAACGGAACAATTAAGCTCGAAACACAAAGAGGCAAAAAGGGACTTGAAAAGGGAAATCAGGAAAAGTAAGATCGAAAAGTGGGAGAAATTATGTCACGAGTTGAATGAAGACATTTGGGGTAAGGCGTATCAAATCGTTACCAAAAAATTAAAATTGAGACCCAGAAGCAACATGGACGAACAAACCGTGAGCCAACAAGTTGAAAAGCTATTTCCAAAAAGAGAAAGGATAATATGGAATTTGGAACAACTATCCGTGGAGGAAATTCCGGGTATAGAAGAACACGAGCTAATAGATGCAATTGTGCAGCTAAAGCTGAAGAAGGCCCCCGGGCCGGACAGAATAACCCCAGAAATTTTAACAACCTGTGCAAGATACAACACACAAATTTTTCAGAATACCTTCAATACATGCTTGCGTAAGGGCGAATTCCCAGCCATATGGAAGAAAGCTCGTCTAGTTTTAATTGAGAAGCCGAAAAAAGAAGGAACGATTCTACCCACGTACAGGCCTATAAGTCTAATAGACGCTACTGGAAAGCTGCTCGAATTAATTATCAGGAATAGACTTCAAAAGGAATTAGACGATAAAAAACTGATCCATGATACCCAATACGGCTACATCAAAGGACGTTCAACGGTACACGCTTTAAGCCACGTTCAACAAATATGTGAGAATATCAAAACAAAGGCGGTTAAAAATCAAGAATTTTGTGCGATGATACTGTTGGATATCGAGAACGCATTCAACTCCGCACCCTGGGATGGTATAATGAAAGCAATAGAAGACGGCAATATAAGCAAATATCTACAGAACATTCTGGCATCATATCTCACTGATAGAAGCATCATTACAGAACACGGTAAAATATGGGAGGTTAGCTGCGGTGTACCACAGGGTTCAATTCTCGGACCAACGTTATGGAATTTATTTTACGATAAAATTCTGCGTACAGAGACAGAGAAAGGTGTGGATTTGATTGCGTACGCGGATGATCTGGCGATTATAATAAGGGCAAAAAATAGGGAACTGTTAGTCAGCAAAGCACAGTACGCGATGGAAAGAATAGCACATTTATTAGAGGAGATGAAACTCAAAGTCGCCACCAAGAAAACTGAGATGATTGTCCTCGAGGGAAGAAGGAAAATCAAACAATTGGAAATAAACTGTAACGGAGTGAATATAACGAGCAGTGACGTAGTAAGATATTTGGGAGTTTATTTAGATAAGGATCTCAGGATGACTGCACACGTAAATAAAATCACGGATAAAGCGCAGCAAATGATAAACATCCTGATGAGAATAATGCCGAAAGTGGGGGGACCTAAAAGCAGCAAGCGAAAACTTCTAAAATGTGCTGTAACTTCGGCGATACTTTACGCCGCACAAATTTGGATCAAAGCGTTAAGATACGAAAGCTATCGTAAAAAGTTGGGAAATATCAATAGAAGATTGGCTATTGGCATAACAGCGGCCTATAGAACGGTTCCCACTGAGGCAATTCAGGCGATAGCAGGCTTGCTTCCTATCGATTTGGCTGCCCAAGAAAGAAAAGAAATACACAAAAGGACACGTACTAAAGAAAATATAACCATGGAGATACTAGAGTCATGGCAACTGAGGTGGATTAACTACGACGGATGGACTAAACATTTTATTCAAGATGTCCGAAGTTGGTCAAATAGAAAATGGGGCGAAATTGACCATCACACAACTCAAATATTGACTGGGCATGGGGTGTTTGGCAGTTATTTATGGAAAATTAAAAAACAAGATACGGAGGAGTGTTGGTTTTGTTGTTGCGAGCGGGATGATGTAGAGCACACGGCCTTTCATTGCCATAAATTCATAGAAGAACGGAACAAGGCAAACCTGTTGGTAGGAGAAAACATCGGCAAGAACAACGTAGCACGAATAATGCTAAGCAGCGAAAAAAACTGGCTTGCTGTCTGTAATATGTTTAGGAGCATTATGGAAGGGAAAAGAATTGAGGAGAAAAGAAGGCGTTTGGAACAAGGAGGGTCGGATTTACTAATAATTAGTGACAATGAAAGAACAGTGGCAATAAGATGAACAAATGTTCATTATTATATCTTTTTCCCTGAAGTAATGCCTAACGGCGGTTTCAGGAAGGAGGGCGCGTGCGCAAGCACCCTCAGCGGAGTTTTTTAGTGGGTCGGCAACAAAATCGCCAACCCCACAGTACTTGGTGAGGGGTCAACAACAACGACCTCCCAGT